>JAPYYV010011863.1:0-16991 GCA_030522625.1 Copidosoma aretas | reverse complement strand
CGGACGATAGGCTTGTCAATTATCATATAGTTTTTCAGTGTATTATGATTGACAAAAGTCTTCCTTTCTTTTGTGAAATTATTTTTGATTTTCTCAAATAGATTTTCCTTTGTTATTCTTTTTATAAATCCTTCGTTTTCTTATCCTCTACTTTCGCATGTACAAATTTAACTTTTTTGTCTCTTTTGAATGATTTTTTTTTATTGAGACCGTTAATTCCTTGATTAGGCATAAGTAAAGCCATCTACTCTTATTCATTTGTACTATGTGCAAAAAGTAAATTTCTTTCCTTTTTGTTATGCCTAATTATAGGCTGAATATTACTGCCTTTTTTATATATATATATATCCTGGTGTATATACATTTTATCCCAACATGATATTAGTAAATCTGAATCTATTTTTCATTTTTTTTCTCCTGTTTCATTCACAAATCCATGCCTACCCCCACCGCCTCTAGGTTCCATATATATAAGTGTGTCTTTGCATTTAAACTCAACTTCATATTTCGAATCTGCCTTCTATTTTTTCTGTTTTATAGGCAAGTCTCCGCTACGTATGTGCAGTATAATTTTATAATTTAGTCGATAAAAAGTATCGTTTGATTTCAAATTTCTACTTTAGCTTTTTTGCTTAAGCCAAAAACTGCTTTGACTGCCTATCATACCCTACCTGTCGTTTTTTTTTGTGCCAAAAAAATTTTTTTTAAGAAGAACATTAATGGGTCTATGCTCTCTTTTGAAACTTCCAACGCGTTTAATCCAAATTCAAACAGATCTGTTTTTATCCTTCTTTATTCAAAGATTAAGATTTTTTTTTGTGTTTACTTTTAGTCTATTTTTTGTACCATATTTATCGAAGTCTTTCTGCATATGTTTTGTGTCTTCAAAATGCTCGGCACCTACAACAAAATCATCAGATAATGTAAGACAGTCAATTTTTGGTTCTCCTGCTGTTACACTTTCTGTATTATTTTACATCATTTATCGTCTATATTCTCTACAAATAAGCTTAAAAGAACGGGTCTCCATAGGCACTTTTGCATTACCTCTTTCAGTGTTTTGAATAAATTTGTTGACTCCTGGCCGTAACTACCTGTTCTTTGTACATGTTTAGGTTCTTTTCAACATTCTTTTTATTTTCGTACCTATTACTCTCATATTTAATTTTACCCGGAAAATTCCTCTATTTATGTTATTAAATTTAGTTTTAAAGTCTAGAACACAGCAAATAGTTTATTGCCCCCCTCCTCTATTTTATTTTCAATTAATCTACTGAGTACAAAAATATGGCACCTTGCTCATCTTTTCGTTCTACTGCCAGCCTGGCTTTATTATTTTACAGTTCTCTACCTACTCTTCTACATTTTATCGTTAATTATTGCTAAAATCATTGATGCTTAATTTAAAAAAGTCACTCCCCTGTAGATTGAACGTCCTTCTACTACTGTCTTGTAAATTTTAAGGATTCTTGCTATTTCCCACGCTTTGATAGTATGTGTGTTAGTCTACGAGTTATGAAGTATGTTCTTTAAATTAATTATATAAAGTATTTGCAGATGCTTAAAATAGTTTTCTATAATTGTGTCTTCTCCTGCGTGATATCTGTTCTTTATTTTTACAAAGACATTCTTCTATTTAATGATGGATATATACTCGTAAAATCCTTCTAGAATTTGCTATTGATTCCAATACTCCTTTCTTCATTTTCCGTATAACATCTATCATCGTTGTCATTTGAGAAATTTTTTTAATTATTCCATTATGTCTCTTTCCTTATAATTATCTTTTTTTTTTCCGCTCAAATTTTATAATAGCTCTCCACGACTCATTCAAATTTTGCTTTCTCTTACATAGCTTTTTTTTAGTCTCGTTTCATTTTTTTATCCATTATTCCATTCGTGCATCTTACATTAGTCTTTAATTATATCCTTACTTTCTTTCATTTTTTTTGGTGTGCTTTGATTGAATCTGTAACCATATTTTCTGTTCAATTTTTGTTTAATTCTGTTCATCGATTTGCAATATTTTACCATCAAATATATATATTTTCCTCCTTGTGCGCCCTGCTTGCCAATATTCTAATTAGTAATGTTTAAAAAATAAATTATATTATTTATTAACATATGAATTTATAAAATTTATTATAATAATTAGAAATTTTTCTTTTATTTATTAAAAATCTTATAACTGCTTTACTCCGAGGCAAGGACTTCCAAGACATACACAGACGTGATGTATTGTGATTTTAGATACCAAAAAAACATTTATCTTAGCATACATGACCCAGTGCAATAATATAGAACAAATACAGTACCATTCTTTTTGGATACACTCACTCGATCTTTTTAATAAAAAATTATTATTCACTTTAAATACTCATAGAACAACTATAAAAGCTATAACAAACATATTGAAAATAATCGGAACTTTAAATAAATTTCATGATATCTATATACCAATAATATAAGATTATCCATATAATTATATAAGTACAATAATTCCGTCGATTTAATGCTTGGATACTCATTCCATTTTCATCGCATTTTAAACAATTGTTACTATTCTATTTGAAAACCTTTTATAACTTCTAGTGATTTTCTGATATCTTAATCAGCTAAAAAGATTCTCTACTTTTTCTACTCGATGTATGGTAAAGATTTGTAAATTAAATTTAAAAAATTTATTACAGACCTAAAATTTGTTGTATTAAAGTAATTCATTATTTTTTCATAACTGTACTTTTTTAATTTTTGTTAATACTTATATTTATGTAATTTTAATTTATAAAATATTGAATTAAAGATATAAACACAAGAACATTAAACTTCAGAAAAATCGCATTTTTAGAAAGGTATGAGTATTGAGACATCATATTTTTTGAAATAACTAAAGAATGTTTAAAAAAATTTCAATAGCATCATTAGTATTCGTTTAAATATGAAGTATCTTTGATTATTATCAAAAGTCTTCATATAAACACCATGAATAAAATGTATCAGAGGCCCCTTTTTGTCTTTTTAATGAAAGTCAATACCTTTATTTACGAATGACTTATAGTAGCGTTTATGCTGTGCAAAGAAAAAACTGGTGCACGTAATGAGTTAAGACTTTATGTATTATGTTTTCTTTTGAAAAATTATTTTTTAGCTCATTTTACAACCTCCGATCATGATTTATATCTTTTCCATATAAAATTCAAACAAACAATTTTTAACATAACCATTGTTTTTCGTGCATATGCCCCTTATAGTATACTCTGTCTTACTCTAATATTACTTATGATTGATATTCTGTTAGTAAAGATTACTATCTTAGATGAAGCAGATTATTTTAAAACAAACTGATTATCGACCAATCAGCAACAACATGTGCTGAGTCAGATCACTTATTATAACTTAGAACTTCGTACGACTAAGAACATAGTTACTTATGTTTCTCTGATCAGCTGTCCATACTCATTGTCATGGCTTATATATAATTATATAAAAAAAAAGTATATGGATATCAATTAATCATCAGCTTTCCCTGCTATTTTCCATATTAAATATTTAAGAAATATATAGGGCAATTTATTAACATTACAATCATAAATATTAAATAATCCACACGTAACAATTGATTTAATATGGCGAAAAACATGACAGCTCTGGCATTGGCTCTCACAATAGCCGCTATGAAAGATACCTTATATTTTTTAAATCATGTAATGTACCGTGTAAAATTTTGTCTCAACCAACGATATGGGAACGTTTTTTGAGCTGCTCTAATTTCCTTTCATAGCATTTGGGAGATTTCGCGATCAGTGTCAATTTCTTCCATCTGCTTGTTTTGAGCAGTATAAACCATAGTTGGTTGTTAGGTTCGCTGTTGTCACTCTCAAAAAGGAAGTATAACCATCTTTTTTTCTACATATATATATATATATTCGGTGTATAAACACGAATAATAAGGATAACCTGTATTTGTTACTTTGTCAATTATATTTCCCCTGCCTTCATATACATATTACAATTTAAAATTGTGGTAAGGGTTACTTGAGTGTAGAGTACTTGAAAAGACATCTTAAATTATGCAATAAAAATAGAAAACGGTAATTCATTCTAAAATTATGATTAAGTGTGTTACTCATATTGCATTCTATACTTAACATTCAATAACTTATTCTAAGATATATAATTATTTATAAAGAAGAAAATAAAAAACTAAATTTGTAAAAAATGTGGTAAGGGTTTTGAAAGATCAGTCGGTCTGAGACGGCCTATTCAATGCCACAATGTGAAACAAACAGAATAAATTCTTGTTCAAAGCAATAAATGGCTTTAATTGTTTATTATTTTTCATTTTCTATGGAGAATAGGAGAAATTAACGATACTGCTAAATTTTTCAATATCATAGAATCAATATCTTGATAATAAGAGCTTCTTTTTTTCTACCCTTATGTTATCTTATTGTACATTTGTTAATATAATGTTAATCTTAAAACATGTAGAAAGGAAAAATCAAAATAAAACTAAATTATTAATTTATTTGCATGGACTTATAATTAAGTTTTGTATGTGTGTATTGTGGAATAGGTTATAAGGTGATGGCGGGACGCTGAGGGGGAGGTGAGGGGGAGGTGGAGTCGGAGCTGTGGGGAGCCGGGGGGAGCTGAGGGGGAGCAGGGGGGCGCTTACTCCAAAAAAGTGGGGTTAAATTTACGTAAAAATGAACAAATAACTACGTGATGTGAGGGGGAGCCGTAGGGAGGCGGGGGAAGAGCTGAGGAGGAGCGGCGGGGAGCGGGAAGGAGCGGGGGGGGGGGCTAGAACTCTTTTTTGTTCATACAACTATATAATGTAGAAAGTAATATACTAAATATATGTATATATTTTTGTCTTCTTTGTCGCACGTCCGAGGCCGCGAAAAAAAATTTTTATGGCTATTTTCTGATCATTTTTCTTCATTAATTTTAGATAATTAAGTTTTAGCTATTTAATTTTAACTAATTATTTTAGACGCACTTCGCGCGCTCTAATCATGTTGATTCCTACTTCGATTTACATTTACGAATATTTTTTCATTTGTTTATCGAATTCATATATATGTTAACTCAACAAGATAATTTTCTTACGTTTTATATCGTGTCAATAGAAGAGAATTTAATTATGTTGTTCTTCAATACTCAAATTTTTTTTAGAAAAATAGATGTAGTAAAAATTTTCTTTCTAATATCGGTTAAATTTGAAATTTTTCACATTAAAATACCACCACTAATACATTAAGGTTTTAGTTTTTTCAATTTATATTTATACTCTACGGTGACAATTAGATTGAAGACTGGAAACAAATCAAATATTAGTCTAGACAATTTTTACAGTGGTGACAACTTTCTCATTTCATTCTCTACTACAATGTAACGAATTTATTATTTAAAATAATCAACTTAAATACGCCACTTAATCTGTTTGAATCAAGAAAAATTATATACTGAATAGTTTTTATTATAAAGTCATAATATTTTAAAATCCTATTCACTATTAAATTGTTTTTAAAAATTTTATTTTCAAATTTACCCGCTCGTTACATGTCTTGACCAATCACAGAACGAATAAGAAGGCTTCAGTCACGTGATAATCAATCTTTTAGGATAGGATATGGCAAAAGCGCTTTAAGTATGCAGGTTTCCTTTATTTTATTTACATGAGTAACTATAACTTATTTGCCTCTCGGTTGCTTTATGTTCCGGGTTTTATGATCAATTCCCACGATGTTGTATGGGCCCTTACATTGTGCGTTGTATTTCCTTTTCGGCGGTACTTTATGGACAAACACGGACTCTCATTCCATGAGACACTTAGTGTTAAGTTTACTGGCATAATAGTATTTTAAACAAAATTTCGCTTGTACCAGTTTTATGGCTGCTATAGTTTGCATTTCTGTTAGAGACTTAGCAATTTGTTCAAAATATTCTTTATACGTTGGATCATTTTCTTGACGCTTAAAGCTTGATGGTATGCGAGTTTTCTGTACGAAAAGTAGTTCTAAAGCCGTGTATCCTGTACTCTTATGTTCCAGGTTATTGTATGCAAGCATACACAATAATAATAACTCGTCATATTTTTCGGCTTTATCGAGGTATGCCTTAAAATATTTTGCTGAGACATGATGCATGCGCTTTATTGCACCATTAATTTGGGGTTTGTAGGTAGCCTCCTCTTTTGTTGATTTTTAATAATCTTGTGAATTCCTCCATAGATTTGTTCATCAAATGGGTTTCGCGATCCGATAATAATTTTTTCTCGTGTGCCGAAACATGCTATGAATTAATTCGTTAGTGCTCTCCTTGTCTCATTGGCTGTTGCTTTTTGTACTGAAGTAAGGGCGATATAATTCGTTAACTAGTCTTAAATTGACAGTATATGAGTGTTTTCGTAGTCCAAGGGTTTATTTACAGATCCATCCAAATCGATAGATGTTTGGATGGACCTTCTCAGAGTATCCATGATCAACATTGCTTGTTCTGTTTCACCCAAACAAGTTTCTTTGTATGACGATATTTATAGCCAAGTACGAATTGCCTTACGTCCGGTCGCACATTTCTCTAATAAAAATCTTGTGCTATCCTATTGTGAGTTTTGTTTAAGCCTCTGTGTCAGCCACTTGCAGATTTGTGGTATTCTCGTATGACCCTATATCGCTGATCGGTTGGCGGTACTACAAGTATATTTGTGTATAGTACAGCTGCTACTTTGAGGTCTTTAAAAATTTCTTCCATTTGCTCCACTAATTATTGCCATTGATTAATGTTTGAAATCGCTAGGCCTCTTATCAATCCCATAGTTTTCATTTTATTCACCATTACTAGTATTTACAGAGACACTCAAAATTTTTTAATGTTACATTTCAGTGCAGTATCGTCAAAATATTATTTTACGTATATACGTATCACGTGTACTTTTATGACTTTTGATAACATAGTATTTCCGAATCCATTAGTTTCATTGTTTAAAACCAATAGGTTTACATAGCGTCATTCATCGGCAGCGTCAATGGTCTGGCGGACGCTATCCGTTATTGAGCAAAAAGTTTAATTTTCCAAACATCTGAATGGGTTATCCATAACATTTTTCACTTTTTGAAGTGGTGGTAGGTCTTTATTTGCCTTTGGTGCCCATGGTGGTAGTTTCTATGGAAGCCTTGTTCTACATACTCTGTTTTCCGCTGGAGCGCTTAAATTTAATATGTCATTGGTATGTTATTTCTGATGTCACATTCTGCTTCGCTTCTCGATTCTAGGAGAGCCTTATTTAAGTCGTTGCCTTATTTAGGCCTCGCTTTTTGTCGCTCTGTGGCGATAGATCGGTCGAACCCTAAGTGTTGTGTGCCAATGAAGGCTTAAGTGATAGTAGGGGTTCAGAAGCAGGCAATCTGCGTTTCTCATGTGTTTTCTCCACAACGTGCCTCCCCCGCTATCTCTATTATTTTTCTCTACATCGTCAATTCTCTTATCATCAAAATTTTGTCCACGTGTTAACTCTAAAAATTTTTTGTTTTAAGACAATGCATTCTTATTTTTGGATGCAATGAAGAGTGACAAAAGATAGATGATAAAAAACTTGAATTTTATGAATGAAGAACACCTTAATGCCAGCCTTTGAAGCATCTGCTCGACTATCTGATTGGAGCACTTAAAGAGAATTCATACAGGCCGCCACGGACGATTTTTTTGAGAAATCTTTAACACGCCGTTAGTTGTTGATATTATTCGTAAGCACATGCACCCAATGCACTATTGTTAGCTTTTCCTTGGCATGTATAAAAGTCTCCAAGAAAAATGAGGCTAATAATTCAGCCGACCATTCCTTGATGTTGGGCTTAGCGATAATCAGTGTCTGGAGTATGTAGCAGCAGATTTGTCACATGAAGCTGACATACCTCTGTTGGAAGATATTCTCGTCCTGGAGGAAATTCGGATTGTCCTGTCAGATGTATTCCTTAAACTCTTATTTAAGCTGAATCAGTGGCATCTGCCCCTCCTTCTGTAAGCTCCTGGCCCAATTCTTTTCGGACCTCTCGGGTGACACGTCTATTGACATGAAAGTCGAGCTAAAGGCCCTTTCTACCTTAAAAGGTGAGTCACTTGAATACAGTTACCACTCGTCGAACAGTATGTAGGCTGACCTAGATTTCTCTAAGCTACAGTCCATAAACTTGTCAGTGACGGAGTCGTAGGTTTTGATGGTCCTCTCGCCAACAAAGTATTTAGCCACCATCTGATTTATGTCACACTGATTTAATTTGGTGTCGTTCAACAGGAACCACTTGAATTTATTGAGGGACATGCGTATAAGACTGTAGTAGTGCTCCACCTTGTCGGTTGGGACTGTGATACCTATCATATGGTAGATACAGTGTAGATCAATTTTTGCTGCTGATCTGCTTGTCCTTGGGCTTATAACACAACTGCCATTGACAATAAGTAGTTCTCCAAATATCACCACATCTCAAGCCAAGGTAAAAAGCTGAATAAAGCGTTAACCTACTCTTTCAGCATTGTGCCCATGTTGAAGGTGTAGCGCATCATGTAAGGGCGCAATATCCTCGGCAGCCCCTTAAAAAAGGCGTGCTCTTCTGCATGCATTGTATAACCGCACTGCAAGCAATGTGTACATGTTGTCAACTTCTGGCGTGTCTGTGACGGTGACTATGTTCAGACTCTCATACAGGTTTTTTATCACCACTGCTTGGCAGCGACTGTTTAAAACTCCTAACGGGTTCGACTTAAGTGCTGGCAATGGAGGGAGACACACTTCCTATCTCAGCTGATTTAAAGTATCCACTGTTCTTTGCCAGCAACTGATTGGATGCCCTTGTACTTCCTTTTATATAAGAAAATAGTTAGTGGTATATTAAAAATATAGTAATACAAAACATACAGAAGCTAGAACATACTATAACTTACACAGTTTCAGGTAAGTATGGTAGGCTTGGCTCGAGCTCAGTAGACATTAAGCCTGCCCCGTAGACGTACATCCAAGCAAAAATCCAGATGAACTCAGTAAAGATTAGGAGTGGGATGTAGCTATTAAATATAAGCTTACCCACTTTTTTCAGATGCACGCTCTTAAAAAATCTGCAAAAAATTGTACAATCACAACAAGCAGCAAAACGCAGTAATGTCTATTCCTTTATCTTCTTTGGGTTCTATACTTTCTTCCACATATACTGCATGCCACAGTTTTCTTTAGTTTCATTTAATCCATTGCAATAACATTTTGACTTTAGGATATACTGATACTGCCTGTAAATATATAATAGTTAAATTCAGTAATAATTACGTGAAAAAGTCAAATTATCCCTTTTCACAAATGTTGCTGATATGTCATTTTATATGTCATGCCCAAACGTTAGGTGTAGCTTACATGAATGGATTAAAATTAGCGAA
Organism: Copidosoma aretas; assembly: GCA_030522625.1. NCBI lineage: Eukaryota > Metazoa > Arthropoda > Insecta > Hymenoptera > Encyrtidae > Copidosoma > Copidosoma aretas. The sequence goes on along the minus strand of JAPYYV010011863.1, from coordinate 7,562 downwards.
GAACTGTTAAAATCTGCCATCTGCAGCTGTCTAGTGTGCCAATTCGGTTGTATGATCCGTATAGTACATCGAATAATGTGCGAACCCAGTGTACCCATCGAAGGTGTGGGTGTTGATTTTTATTTTTTAAGATTGAAAAAAAATTTTTTTGTGACTTATCAGCTGATTAGTAGCCCTTGAAAAAAAACTATAAGGGAAGCATCTAATGCACTTCCTATTCTCTCTGTAGAAGTCACTCTAGGTAGAAAAGGGGTAATCCTTGCAAGCACACTGCCAGGAAGACATAGTACCGAGACTGTGCATTTTTTTGCATGCACAGAGAGCTTGTCTGCTTTTACCTGGGATGAAGCTTGTAAAAGTGCTTACTGTCGAGGGTCAATAATTATTCATGGCTCATTAATCCAGCAAAGCAGAGCTTGTCCAGAGTAGTAAGCTCAGAAAATTACTACTCTATAAGCGGGCTAGAAGATTTGAAATATTCACCACTACCGAATTGCAGTCATTGCAGACAATAAAATTCATACACACTTTTTCTGCAGATATAATATACATTGATAAATAAGATGATAAACAAAAACAAAGAGTACTTATATTTCAGAGTATAAGGAGGAGGAACAGTTTTGGGCAAGCTACAGAATGCTCACTGCAGCATCATTGACGAAAAAAAACCCATGGTAGCTCCATCTTGTGCTCACATACACAACAATAAACATCTGTTATAGGTATGGAGAATAAATGCTGAGCTAGCAGCCTGACCCTGTTAACACTACGATTACTATTCCGTACTTTGTACCTTCAGTATTGATTAAATGAATGATATTTAAATTGGACAGTATTATTGTGGGATATGGCAAGGTAACTTTGATGTATTTATGGCTAAACAATGTCCGGTATTTTTATAAATAAAAAAGATTTTATACTAGCCAGTTGACTGCAACGCCCTTATCGTTTTTAGAGTAAATACATACCTAACAACTATCAGACTTTTTAATGAGTATGAATGTTTTATGACTAGAGGGACCTCCCAAATGATACAATTAACTATTTATTAAAGTTTTACATAATTTCATTCAGTTATAAAAGAGAATATTACGAAACCCAAAATGATAACTAAGTCTGTATAAAATGACCATCCAGGCTCGCCCCAATTAACATAGGCTTGCAGCATGCTAGTTGTCTTCTGACAATTGGTAGTGTCTTCGAGACATTGGTGTAGCCCAACCTTCTCAGTCAACCCCATCAAACGCTTCTGATCTGGATCTGATTGATGGTCATTTTGTCAGCATCACCGTATTTTCCACATCAACCTGATAACGTTTGCTTACTCTTTTGCCTTTTAACAAGCAGCTCTTTTTGAAGCCTGTACGTATGAATAATGTGAAGGAGGCTATTACTCGCAGCAAGTCAAATACGAGTAGAGTAGACGGAATAACTTTTAAAATGCTGAAATTTGCCTTGCCACATGTTAAACCAGTATTAGTAAATATTGTTGACTGTTTTTCACAATAAGGTAGATTTTCTATGGCATGAAGGGGGGATTCGATTATGCCTTTGCCTAAGCAGAGCTCCCCCACCAGACTTATGGCAATTTCGGCCTATAAGCTTATTATGTACAATGTCCAAGATCCTTGAAGCCGTTGCACTTAGACAGGTATCTCTTGTTGTAGATTGATCTTTTATTCTATGTTGTCAGCAATCAGATTTCTAATTGCATCATAGTTCTCATAATTCACTGATAGATGAACTAAAAATGGCCATTAAATCCTATACAATGACTTTGATGGTTACTGTTGACTTCAGTTGTGCTTTTGATGACGTAGATTTTGGAATTTTGCTGAACTGAATTTGCTTTATGGATTTCTCTGAATCTGCTTGCAACTGGATTAAGTCTTTTCTTTCTTAATGGTCAGAAGCGGTATACTTTCGGACGATTCTGTATTGTAGTGGATGTTAAAATATTGTAAAATATTGTTTAAAAATTATTAAAGTGATTATTTGTCTGATGATTTTATAATAAAAGTTTTTTTAAATTTTAATAAAACTTAACATGACAAATTAGGCATATTTTGCGCATGATGAATGTCGCTTTAATATATGGTCATCCTAGAGGGTCTGTACGCACCCCCTACTACGCCTATGGAGCTTTATCAGCCCCTCTACAAAAAAAGGGAAAATTTTCTTGGTTTCTCTGCGATAGCAAATCAAACAAATATAGGTGAAGCCCGACTATACACCCCTTACCCTTACACATTTTTTCATCGTTTTTTGTGGGTCCTCAACCCCTCTTTCCAAGCTAGAAAATAATGTTAGTCTCCCAGTTATTCTTTAATTGCTACCAAAGCCCTTCTCCTTCCTCTATGCTTTCTCCGCAGTTTAAAATTTCGCTAAGAGCTGCTAGAGCCCCCCCCCCCCCCCCCCATCGAGGCCATTGACCCATTCTACCTATTCTCTTATGATTTAAGATCCTAATCAACACAAATTACCAAATACTTATCAACCTACTTCAAATACGAATGTACTTGATAACCGAAATGCGTATAACTTTTATGCACACGACTATTTTATCACTATCTTTAGTACCGTTTCAATCTACCACCATTACACTATATGAACGGAGAAACTTGATGTATAGGGCATCAGTACCAGTCGGAATACGTAGAAAGCTTAAATTTTAAATCGAAATTTTAAATTGGGTCGATTCGGATTATAACTTTTTTTATGACTAATGCCCGTGATGAGGCGATTGCACTCAGGGCCAGATTATTCCTTTTGCCGCCCAACGCCAGTATAATCGTGCCACCCCCTTAAAGAGAGCATTTTTTAATGAATTGAAAACTTTATGGAGAATGTTACGTTTTGTAATCATTTCACATAAATTGTGTTATATTTTCTGTCTTTGTGAAATTATGGATAAATCTATAAAAAGCAAAAATAATTTTTAACATGCTTTCATCTCTGAATTAAAAAGATCAACAATTACGTGTCTCTTAGCACAACACTAATGTAGCGTACTTTTTTAAAGAATCAAACAAAAAAGCTTTATTTGTAAAGCTTTAGGCTACAATGCATAGTATGTCCGCGCCTGACTACGTTTACTGGCGGTCAGCCAATATTTTAGTTTTATACGCCGTCTAACACAAAATACGAAAGAAGTAAAGAAGCGAATGTTTAAAACAATCACGAACTATAAATGAAAAATTATCTAGGTTTATTCTGACGACTTAGACCATAGTTAGAATGTTGAGTGCCAGCATTTCAGAGCGTATTTAAAATCAATCGAAATTGTTAAACTATCCGCATTAGATTTAAGTAAACTAATTTGCGACAATAATTTTTCAAAAATTTATCCTCACGTTTACTTTGCGCTGTCTTTATTTTTGTGCTTAATGGTTACTGATTGTAGCAGCGAAAGATCTACTTACGTACTACTCAAGGTAAAGAAAGATTTTTCTTACCATGGGCACAAAGTCTTGGCGCCCTCGGGCTGCACTTTGGGCCCTTGAATCACTTTGCGCCCACGGGCGGGAAAGTGATTAGCGGGCCCAGAGTGTGCCCACGGGCGCAAGGTTTGACATTGCACCCTCGGAAAGAAAAACGTCGTTCGCACCTCGGGCACAAACATACAAAAATCCTGCCTTCGGGCGTGATTTTTTTACTTTGTGCCCATGGTATGAAATGTACTATAATGTATTAGCTATACTAATAATGTATTAGCTATACTATGCATTGAGGCAGACTTTAATAAGGGATTAGATATAGAATCTTTGATTAATGATTTTGCACAAAAGAAAGCTCGTAAGGATCTTTCATAAACATATAGCTGGAAAAAAAAAAAACTGTACCTATAGTGTATTTCAATACAAATAAGTGATTTTGTATGTACTTTAATGTATCATAAATAATATTTTAACAAATAATTTACTACAAATTTTCATTTTTCTACAAGCATTTCTAAAAAAATTTTAGAAAAAAAATTACGAATTTTTTTTTTCTTCAAATCGTGCCGCCCCTGCTGCCGTGCCACCCCTACGCCATGGCGTTGTTGTCGTAGGCGGTAATACGGCCCTGACTGCACTACGCTATACCGTGCGGTATTGTAGCAGATCTCCTACTTTATAGAGAAGACCACGTGGTGTAAAAAACGGCCCATTTTGCGCCTAAATGCGAATAAAAATATCGTGTGCGACTCGTGTCGTAAAGCTGCTTGCGCTGCTTGGGTAATATGCAACTATACCCCACTAGTGACACAATGTACTATTTTATCACTCGTTTTCGTAATGTGCAACATATCGTAACGGTTTGCCGTGTAGATCTTGCCTATTCCGCTGGCTATTAAAATAAAAATGTGTTATACAAATTTTGCATGTTTATCTGTATTTTAGTAACAAAAATCACACGTTGGACCGTAATTTCATAAAAAATATGCACGCCCACATGTTTTCAGGGAAAAACGCACTTGCTTGTTTTCACAAAAAAAGTAAGCTTCTTACTTGATTTTACTTGCAGAAATTTCCATGGGCATAGAAACATATGTTATAGAACCAGAAAACGTAGCAAGTAATATATGGGTCATTCCAACATCTCTTTAAAAAAGTGCGCTCATCGATTTCGCTGATTTTGCAAAAATTTATATATGTTCAAGTACTTATTGAAGTATGATACTAGCAAAAATTATAGTTCTTAAAGTGCCCGGGGTCTTGAGACATAGCCATTTTTAGCCGGAATAATGGCTTTTTTCGCAATTTCGAATACATCACTAAAAATGCAGTTTTGTTGCGACAAACTTACTGTTTGACGCATTTTGTTCACCAAAGCTTAAACATTTTAAAAAAATAATTAAAGAAGGAGATTGTTCGAATGAGGATTGCTTACGGTCCTGCATACAGAAGCCTTTTTTTTTAATTTCAGCCTCTCTTTGAACGCCTATATATTTGGCCTATTCCAAAATATTCCAAATCTTAAAGATTTGTTTTTTTTGTCTTGGAAATTTCTGTATTTTAAGGTCACGAGCGACACATACGATTCACATTTGACGGAGATTGTAGCTCATTGAAAATCTGAAATTTTCGAAAAATCGCGTTTTTGAGGATTTTCGAACCGCAATAACTTTTCTCTATATTTTTTAGTTACCTCAAAATTCACAGAGATACCCTTCAAATATAGTAGAACCACATCTTGTTACTATTTTGTATGTGTTTTTTTTATCTCTTATGCACCCTAAATAATGGGTTCTTTTCTCTTTATTTTTCCACGCATATTTTTAACGTTTGTATCTTGACTTCGTGTCACTTGAGATAGTGTTAATTCAGCGCAAATAAAAGCTAAAAAACAAGTCGTTCCTCTGAAAAAAAGATATTTGAAATCGATGTTTTGGATACATTATAATAAACATTTACAGCTTAAATTTAAAGAATGAGGGATTCGTATCCGAATACATGCTGCACATGAATTTTATATAACATTGCATCCAGAACTGCAATATGGACACATCTTTATGGAGATATGGTTTTTCCTCGCCGTTCATTTGCTTTCAATCATATATCTCTAAAAGATCACACATACGAGATACAAGCGTTACAAAAAATGATCACACTCATAAAAGATACTAATATTTACGAAATTTTTTTTAACAATTTCATCGTGTTTATTTTTTATTTTTTTTGGAGGAAATTTTTATCGAAAATAAGTAATTTGATGAAAAATTAAGGCTTAAAATAATTAACACAATATAGACTGTTATAGATTCTGTGTCTAAAGAAAGAAGTTTGCCAATTAATGTCTTGTTTCTACGGGTTGAAAGAAGTGATATTTTCTGTTTCTTTAATAGTGCTCGGTGCTTTGAACCATTTTGCATGTTTTTTTCTCTTGCACTAACATCATTTTATACTACAAAGAAGCATGTGAAACAGTGTCTTGGTAAATTTAATTAGGAATATTACTAAGTAGGATGTAAAATCAATACAACAAGTTCATTTATTACCTAACTCTTGATTCATTTGTGTCTATGTACTCAAACATTTAAGGAAACTTATCTTTTATGTCCTATTTAACTTGTTCTTGACATATATTTACTGAAATTGCTTATGCTTATAACCATCAGATAAAACACAATGACTAGCCACTAATGAATTAGTTTTCATTAGTATTTTCAAACGCAAAGTAACGGTGAGGAGTGATACATGAGTGTTGTTAAAATAAAATCTTTGAATTGCAAATAAGCTCATAGTTCTCGACGAGGTCCATTAGTATCAATCCTCTATCATTTTCTAAATTTTTTTTTTATAATCATGTTATTTTCTTTAATTCTTAGCAATCAAATGATAAATAGTTATCTCCTACGCATCATTAGTGAAATTTAGAAAAAAATCATCGGAGGGTTCAACGGAATTTCCTAAGGTTATTCTGTTATAACTTGTACTCTCTACTTGTTTGTTTGATATTTATACCAAGATCCAAACTCAGTATGCTACGGATTTAAGACCACCGCGAACATAATTTATGAAGTCCTGTATCCCATCCTTTTTGACACAGTTTGCAGGCATGTAACATTCAACATTGGTTATCTAATGAGCACATGCCAGCAGTAATTACATCTTTATAGCTTGCTAGGAACATCAAAGGCACCAATTTTAGTTTGATATTGTGAAGAATCAAACAAATGCATATTTTGTGAGATCCCGGATCAACAGCAAAAATGCACCGTTTTTGCCTTAACTTGGCAAAAAATGCCTGCGATGGAACACATCCAAAATTTAAGTCATTTAACTGAATCTTTAAAATTAGAAAAACTTTTTTTTTTTGCAATGAAATGGAATTTTCTTTAACGGTTTTTTTCATACCACTACACATGATACAGTTTTTATCGCATAAGTAATATTCTTCTATGGATTTTCTTAATTATGTTGCAACTCCAAGAAAGATTTCATTGTCTCTGGTACTCTGCAAGCCAGTAAAAAATATGCCAATGTAAACAGCAGATCAACAATTTTCATTTACAATTTTTATGCAATCATTTATAGGTGATAACGAAATAATTTAAAAAAAATATTGATTTAAATTGTTACATATATTTTAACATTTCGAAGTTTTGTGAGTATTTAAAATTCATTGATTACATATTTTATGTGATAAAATTTTTCACAATAGTATATTTACCTTGCGTTTTTGTCGATTTCTTTGTTTCGGTATAAATGTAGTGTAAAGAATCAATGCTTATGAGTCCAGACATGAGATTCTAAAGGTAAAGTAGTTAAAAATTGTATTTGTTTATTCTTCGTAGATCTTATTAATTTTCCTGGTAAAGATAATACAATTTTTTTAATCATTGAACTTTCATTAAGAGCTTAAGATTTTTCAAATCTGGCGATCGGGCATCAAATGTAGTTTCCAGTCAATGAGATGACTTATCAAGTATTTCTTGCATTACTTGAAAGCTTTTTCAATTGATTTGTTTAGTATTTAATTAAGACAAATATTTATATCGGTCTTACAGTCACATTAATAAATAAACATTAATATTATGTTTAATTTGACGTATGTGTGTGTGTAATTTTTAAAATTAC
>JAPYYV010011862.1:0-10569 GCA_030522625.1 Copidosoma aretas | reverse complement strand
AATTTTGATGATCATGATAAAGATGATAATGATGATGACAATGACGATGACGATTATGGTTACGAGAATGATAATTATGATAATGCTGATGATGCTGATAATGATAGTGATGATGATGATGATGATAATAATGATGGTGATGATGGAAATGATGATGATGATGAAGATTATGATGATGATGTTGATGATGATGATGATGATCATGATTATGGGTATGATGATGATGATGATGACGATGACAATGACGAAGACTATGACGATGACGATGACGATGACGATGACAATAACGATAATGATAATGATGACGGTGATAATAATATTTATAATGCTAATGATGCTGATGATGCTGATAATAAGGATGATAATGATGATGATAATGATGATTAGGATGATGATAATGATGATAATAATAATGATGATGATGGTGATAATGATGATGATGATGATGATGATAATGATAATGATGATGACGATGATGATGATAATTATGATAATGATGATGATGATGATGATGATGATAATGAGAATGATAATAATAATAATGATAACAATGATGATGATGATGAAGATGATAATAAAGACGATAATAATACTGATGATGATGATGATGATTATGATATTGATAATGATGATGATGATGATGATGATGATAATAATGATGCTGATGACGATAAGGATGATGATAATGATGATAATTATGATGATGATGATGATGATGATGATGATGATGATGATAATGATGATAACGATGTCGATGACGATGATGACGATTACGCTGGTCATGAAGATAATGATGATGATGATAGTGATGATAATGATACGGATGATGATTATGATGATGATGATGATGATAATGATGATAATGATATTATTTAACTAAAGTCCCCCGTGCTACTGGATTACATAGCTTGGGATTTAAGATACTCCATCATCTTATTGATAATTTATTAAATTATTATATTATATAACTTGCTGCCTTCTAGGCTACTAGGTTGAATAGCTTTAGAATTAAGATATTCTATTATTTAATTAATAATTTATGTAATTATTATATATCATTATACTCTCTGTTTCCCGGGCTACTGGGTTAAATAGATTAAAATTTAGGCTACGTTGTTAATAAATCAACAATTTATTTATTTAATACATTATTAAACTTGATGTCCCACAATCAATAAGGTAAGATAGCTTGTCATATAGGCTATTTAATTACTTAATCTATCTTTTATATAATCTATATATTATTAAACTCACTGTTTACCGGGATACGGGGTAGAAAGCTTAGATTTTTGGTTGTGTTGTTATTTATTTAATAATTTATTTAACTTTTTTCAACTCGCTGTCTTTTCAGCTACTAGGTTAAATTGCTTGAGATTCGAGATATTTTATTATCTAATCAATAGTTTATGTAATCAAAATATCAATATACTTGCTGTTCTCCAGGCTACTGGGTTAATTAGATTGGAATTTAGACCATAATGTTATTTAATTAATGATTATAATAATCAATATATTATTCAAATCGCTGTCCCTTGGACTACTGGGTTAAATAGTTTTGGATTTAGGTTCTTTTATAGTTTAATCATTAATCCATTCAATTACTATATTATTCAATATGCTGTGCTCTGGGCTACTGGGTAAATCTAGCATAAGATTTAGGATATGTTATTATTTGATCATTATTTCATTTTATCAATATATTTTGAAACTCGCCGTCTCCCGGGCTGGTTAAATAAATAGCTTAGGATTTGGGTTGTGTTGTTATTTAATCAATAATTCATTCTAATATCATTTACCCGCTGTCCTCTAGTATCTAGGATATATAGCATTGTTTTAAGGTTATGTTGTTATTTATTTAATAATTTAGATAATTATTAATTTATTTACTCGCTGTCCCCTGGGTTTCTGATTTAAATAGCTCGGAATTCTTGTTATTTTATTGTTTTAGCAATAATTAATTACATCGATACAATATTAATACAATAATCAACCTGCTTTTCCACAAGCTACTGGGTTAATTAGCTTGTAATGTAGGTAATTTAATCAATAGTTCCTATAATAAAAATAATATAAAACTTGCTGTCCACCAGGCTACTGGGTTAAATAGCTTAAAATTTATGTTGTGTCGTTATTCATTCAATAATTTATTTCAATATTATCAACTCGCTATTTCCTAAGCTTCTAGGTTGAATAGTTTAAAATTCAAGATATTTTATTGTTAAATCAATCATTAATGTAATCAATATATCATTATACTCGTTGCTTCCCGGGCTATTAGGTCAAATGGATTGAAATTTAGGCCATGGTCCTGTTTTATTATTGATGGAATTAATTAAATTAATAATAAACTCTCTATCTCCGGGCTACTTGGTTACATAGCTTAGGACTTAGGTTATTTCGTTATTCAATCGATGATCTATTTGATCAATATATTATAAAACTTGCTGTCTCCTAGGCTTATTAGTTAAATAGTTTGGGATTTAGAATATTTTTGTGTCTAATTATTAATCTATTGAATCAATATATTATCTACTTTGCTATCTTTGGGGCTACTGGGTTAAATAGTTTTAGATTTAGGATATTTTATTATTCAATTAATAATTTATTTAATTATTATATTATTAAACTGGCTGTTCCTTGGGCTACTGAGTTAAATAGCTTATGATTCAGGTTATTCCATAATCTAATCAATAATTTATTTGATCAATATAGAGTTGAACTTGCTGTCCCTCGGGCTACTAAGTTAAATAGTTTAGGATTAAGGATATTTTATTGCTTGATCAATAATTTATTTGATTGATTTATTGTTTAACTGAAGTTCCCTGGGCTACTGGGTTAGATAGCTTGGGATTTAGGATAATTTACTATCTAATTAATAATTTATTTAATAATATATTATTTTACTTGCGGTCTTCCAGGCTACTGGGTTAAATAGCTTTGAATGTAGGTTATTATATTATTTCATTAACGATTTATTTAAACAATATAATACCAAACACCCTGTTTTCCAGCCTACTAGGTTAAATAGCTTAGGATTTAGGTTATTTTATTACACAATCAATAATTTATGTTACAAATATATTATTTAACTCGCTGTCTTCTAGGATATTCGATTCAATAGCTTGGAATTCAGGTTATTGTATTATTTAATCAATGATTTGTTTAATCTATGTTTAATAACATATTATCTGATTTTCTGTCCCACGGGCTAGTGGGTTAAATAGCTTGAGATTTAGTCTATGTTGTAATTAAGTCAATAATTTATGTAATAATCATATTATTAAACTTGCTGTCCCCTGGGCTACTATGTTAAATAGCTTTGGATTTAGGTTATTTTATTATCTAATTACTAATGTTTTTCATCAATATATTATTTAACTCGCTATATTTCAGGTTACAGGTTTTTATAGCTTAGAATTTATGATATTCTATTATTATCATCAAATAATATTTTTTCTTTTTCTATCGATATATTATTTAACTTGCTGTCTTCCGGGCTACTGGGCTGAATAGCTTAAGATGTAGGATATGTTGTTATTTAATTATTAATTCATATAATCAATGTATTATTAATATTGCTATCCCCTGGGCTAGTGGGATATACAGCTTAATATTTAAGTTTTGTTGTTATTTATTTAATAATTTAATATACTATTAATGACTTGCCGTCCCCTGGTTACTTGGTAAACAGCTTGGGATTAAGTTTAAGTTGTTATTTGATCAATGATATAAATAACTATTATTTACTCGCTGTCTCCCGGGCGTTTGGGTTAAATAGCTCAGAATTTGAGATATGTTAAAAGTTAATCAACGATTCAATTGACTATTATTTACGCGCTGTCCTTCGGCCTAGCAGATTCAAAAGCTTGGGTTTAAGATATTCTAATATTTAATTTAAAATTTATATAATCAAAACATCATTATTCCCGCTGTTCCCCGTGCTACTAGGGTAAATAGTTTAGAATTAAGGTTATTTTATTGTTCAATCAATAATCTATTTCAATATTGAAATATTTTACTCGCTGTCTCCCAGGCTACTGAATTATATAGCTCGGAATTTGAGATATTTTATTATTTAGCTATCCGACGGGCTTACGGTTCAAATAGCTTAAGATTAAGGTTAAGTTGTTATTTAATTAATCATTTAATTAACTATTATTTACGCGCTGTACCCCGGCTTAACGGGTTAAATACCTTGGGATTTAGGATATATTATTATTGTATTAAAAATTTATTTAATCAAAACATCATTATACTTGCTGTTTCCCAGGCTACTGGGTTAAATAAATAGGAATTCAGGCTATGTTGTTATTAATCAAAAATTTTTTTAATAAATATATTATCCAACTCGCTGATTCAAGGCTACTGGATTAAATAACTTGGGATTAAGGATAGTGTATGATCTAATAATTAATTTATTTAATCAAAATATTATTTAATTCACTGTTTCTTAGGCTACAGTGTTTATTAGCTTGGGATTGAGGATATATGGTTGTTTAATAAATAATTTATCCAATAAATACATTATCAAAGTCACTATCTCCTGGGCTCCCGGGTTAAAAAGCTTATACTTTAGGTTACATAATTATTTAATCAATAGTTTAATAAAATAATATATTAATAAACTCGCAGTACACCGGGATACTGGGTTTAATAGCTTGGGATTTAAGTTATGTTGTTATTTATTCAATGATTCAATTAACTGTTATGAACTTGCTGTCTTTTGGGCAACTGGGTTGAATAGCTTAGGATTTAAGATATTTTATCATATAATCGATAATTTATTTAATTGATATATCATTATACTTGCTGTTCCCCGGGCGACTAAGATAAATAAATTGAAATCAAGGCTATGTTGTTATTTAATTAATAATTTATGTTATCAATATTATATTTATTTTGTTGGCTCCTGGGCTACTGGATTAAATAGCTTAGAATTCACGATATTTTATTATTCAATCGATAATTTATTTAAATAATATATCATTATACTTGCTGTTTTCCGGGCGACTGGGTTTAATAAATTGGAATTAAGGCTACGTTGTTATTTATTAAATATTTTTTTAATCAATATATTATTAAACTCGCTGTCTTTGGCCTACTGGGTTAAAGAGATTGGGATTTAGGTTATTTTATTATTTAATCAATAATTTATTTGATCAATATATTAACTAACCCACTGTCCTCCAGGCTACTGGGCTCAATAGCTTGGGATTCAATATATTTTTTTTTAATCAAAAATTTATTTAATTAATATATCATCATACTCGCTGTAACCTGTGCTACTATATTAAGTATATGGGAATTTAGGCTATGTTGTTATTAATTAAAAATTTATTCAAGGAATATATCATCAAACTTGCTCTCTTCTGGGCACGGGCTAAAATTGCTTGAGCTTTAGGATATTTTATCATCTTACAATTTATTTATTTAATCAATATATATTTTTTAACTCGCTGTCTTCCACGCTACAGTGTTAAATAGCATAAAATTCAGGATATTTTATTATTAAATTATAAATTTATTTATTGGATGTATTATTAAACTTGCTGTTCTCTGGTCTACTTGGTTAAATAGCTTGAGATTTAGACTATGTTGTTATCTAATCATTAATACCTATAATTATTACATCATTAAACTCGCTGTCCCCTGGACTAGTGGGTTAAATAGCTCAGGTTTCGGGTTTCGTTGTTATTTATTTATTAATTTGAATTACAATTAATACCTTGCTGTCTCCTGGTTACTTTTTTAAATAGCTTGGGATTAAGGTTATGTTGTTATTTATTCAATAATTTAGTAAACTATTATTTACTTGCTGTCCCCCGGGCAACTGGGTTAAAAAGCTTCGGATTTAAGATATTTTATTATTTAATAAATAATTAATTCAATCAATACATCATTATACTCGTTGTTCCCCGGGCTACTGGGTTAAACAGATTGGAATTCAGACTATGCTGTTATTTATTTAATAATTTATTTAATAAATATATATTATTTATCTCGCTGTCTCTGGGCTACTAGGGGAAATAGTTTTGGATTTAGGTTATTTCATTGTTTAATCAATAGTTAATATATATATATTATAATCTTTTACTTGCCGTCCCCTGGGCTACTGGGTTAATGAGCTTAAAATTTAAGATATTTCATCATTAAATTAATTATTTATTAAATCAATATATTATTGAACTTGCTGTCTTTCAGGCTTCTGGGTTAAATAGCTTGGGATTAAGGATAATCTAATTTTAGACTATTAATTTATTTGATCTGTATATTATAAAACTTTCTGTTTCTCGGGTGACTAGATTAAATAGCATGAGATTTAGGCTATGTTGTAGGTTAATCAATAATTTATATAAACAATATATTTTTTAACTCGCTTTTACCTAGGCTACTATGTTAAAAGGCTTGGGATTTAGGTTAGTTTAATATTCAATTAATAATTTACGTTATTAATATATTCTTTAACTCTCTGTCTCCCGGGCTAGAGGGTTTAATAGCTTAGAATTCGGGATGGTTTCTTATTTATTCGATAATATAATTCACTATTAATAACTTGCTGTCCCCTGGGATACTGGGTTGAAAATTTTAGGATATTAATTATTTTATTCTTTAAGCAATAATTTATTAGATGAATGTATTCTTAAACTTGCTGTTCCCAGGGCTACTGGGTTGAACAGTTTTGGATGTAGGCTATTTCACTGTTTAATTTATAATTTATTCAATTATTATAATCACTGACTCGCTGTCCCCCTGGCTACTGGTTTATATAGCTTGCGATTTGGGATAGTTTACTATTAATTAATTGATTTATTTATTTAATATAATATGAATCTCTCTGTTTCTAGGGCTACTGGGTCAAATAGCTTAAGATTCAGGTTATGTTGTTAATAGATCAAAAATTTATCCAGATAATGAATCATTATAATTTCTGTCCCCGGGCTACTGAGTTGAATAGCTTGGGATGTAGGTTATTTGATTATTCAATGAATATTTTATATCATCCTTATATTATTACACTTGCTGTCATCGGGCTACTAAGTTAAATCAAATGGAATTAAGGTTATTTTATTATTTAATAATAATTTATTTGATTAATGTATTAACCAACTCGCTGTCTTCCTGGCTGTTGTGTTAAATAGCTTGTAATGTAGGTTATTTTTTTATTTAATCAATGAGTTACGTAATTGATATAATTAATATAATATTAAACTCGCTGTCCCTCGAGCTACTAGGTTTCATAGTTTAGAATAGAGGTTATTTTATTTTTCAATCAATAATTTATTTAATTATTATATTGTTTAACTAGATTTCTTAGGGATACTGGATTAAAAAGCTTAGGATTTAGGATAATTTATCATCTAATTAATAATTTATGTTATCAACATAATATTTAACTTGCTGTCTTTTGGGCTACCGGGTAAAATAGCTTGGGATTTAGGTTATTTTATTATTTAATTAATGATTTAGTTAAACAATATAATACAAAACTAGCTGTTCCCCAGAAGACTGGGATAAATAGCTTATGTTTTAGGTTATGTTGTTCTTTAATTGTTAGTTTATTTGATCAATATATTCTTCAATTTGCTGTCTTCTGGGCTAGTGAGTTCAATAGCTTAGAATTTGGGTTCTGTTGTTATTTATTCGATAATTTGATTTACTATTAATAACTTGCTGTCTCGGGATACTGGTTTAAGAAGCTTAGGATTAAGGTTCTTTTATTATTACGTAATCAATAATTTATATGATCAAATATTAATTAACTCGCTGTCCTTCAGGCTCTTGGGTTGAATAGCTTTAGATTCTGAATATTTTATTATTTAAATCATAATTTATCTATTCGATATATTATTAAACTTGCTGTTTCTCAGGCTACTAGTTTAAATAGCTTAAAATTCAGGCTATATTGTTATTTAATCAATACTTTATATAATTTATATACTAATTTATTTGCTGTCTACTTGGCTGGTATGGTAAATAGCTTGATATTCAGGTCATTTTATTATTAATTCAATAATTTATGTTATCAATATATTATTTAACTTGCTGTCCCTCGGTCTACTACGTTAAATAGTTTTAAATGGAGGTTATTTCATTGATCGATCAATAATTTATGTAATAAATATCTTGTTTAACTAAAGTCTTACGGGCTACTAGGTTAAATAGCTTAGCATTTAGGATAATGTTTTATCTAATTAATAATTTATCTTATTAGTATAATACTTAACTCGCTGTTTTCTGGGCTACTGGGTTTAATAGCTTGGGATATAGGTAATTTTATTATTTGATCAATGATTCAGTGAATAAATATAATACGGAACTAGTTGCTCTCCGGGCTACTAGGGTAAATAGCTTATGTTTTGGATTATTTTGTTATTTAATCAATAATTTATTTGATGTATATATATTGTTTAATTTGCTCTCTTCTGGGCTAGTGGGTTAAATAGCTAAGGATTAGGGTTGTGTTGTTATTTATTCGATAATTTAATTTACTATTAATAACTCGCTGTCCCCTGGTTATCGGGTTAAATAGATTAGGATTAAGGTTATGTTGTTATTTAATAAATATTTAAATCATTTATTATTAACTGGCTGTCCACCAGGCTACTGGGTGAAATAGCTTGGGATTGAAGATATTTTATTTTTCAATCAGTAAATCATATAATCAATATATTATTAAACATGCTGTTTCCCAGAGTATTAGGTTAAATAGATTAGAATTTAAGCTACGTTAATATTAGATAAAAATTTATTCAATTAATATATTATCGATTCGCTGTCCCCAGGCTACTAGGTTAAAAAGCTTAGGATTTAGGATATTTTACTATCTAATTATTTATTTATTTAATCAATTTATTATGTAACTTACTGTATTCAAGGCAACTGGAGAGAATAGATTGGGATTTAGGATATTTAATTATTTAATTAATAATTCATTCAATCGATATATTATTGAACTTGCTGTTTAACAGGCTACCGGGTTATGTAACTTGGGATTTAGGATAATTTATTATTAAATTAATAATTTATTCAATCAGTATACTATTTAGCTTGCTGTCATCCAGGCTACTAGGTTAGATAGCTTGGGATTTGAAATATTTTATTATTTAATTATCAATTCATTTAATAATGATATTATTATACTCGCTGTTACCTGGGCTGCTGGGTTGAATAAATTAGAAATCACGCAATCTTAATATTAATAAAAATTAATTCAAAAAATATTTTATAAACTCGCTGTTCCTGGGCTACTGGGTTGAATAGCTTGGGATTTAGGATTTTTAAACATCTAATTATTAAGTTATTTAATTAATATATTATTTCGCTCGCCGTTTTTCAGGCAACAGCGTTAAGCAGCTTGGGATTTAGGATATGTTCTTATTTTATAAATAATTTATCCAATAAATACATTATTAAACTCACTATCTTTTAAGCTACCGGGTTAAATAGCTTGAAATTTAGGGTACTATATTATTTAATCAATATTTCATTGAATTGTCAAATTGATAAACTCACGGATCACCATGCTACTGAGTAAAATAGTTTGAGATTGATGTTATGTTGTTATTTAATTAATGATCTAATTAACAATTAATAAATCGCTGTCCCTCGGGCTACTAGGCTAAATAGCTTGGGATTTAGGATATTTTATTTTTCAATCAATAATTTATTTATTTAATATACCATTATACTTGCTGTTCCTCGGTATACTGGGTTAAATAAAGTGTAATTTAGGCTATATTGTTGTTCGGCTATTGTTAAAAACAATTGCTTAACCTTATTTTACTTCCAACAGAAGGTTAGAAGGTTGTGGACTGGGTTTCTTGCTCCTTCACAGGCCGCAGGACTAGCAGTCGTCCAACTACTTTTGTTCATTTATTAAGAGAGAGATACAAAGAATAATGGTTTATGAAATTTTTTCTACCCTGGTTTTATATGTTTTTATTTGGATATGTTCCTGATGATATGGTGAAATTCTAGTTTGTTAACTCGAGCACTTTGCACTGTTACTTTAGTATACATATACTTTTATTCAGTATAACAAAAATTAACTTTTAATTTGATACTACAAGCCTTAGAAGAAATAAAACCACACTCAATGAGCGTCGGCAAGCTACTAAATTATTACAAGTACCACACCCGATGAGCGGTGGCGGGCTTCTATATCAAAACATCGTGCAATGGCAATATATAAGAAAAGGCCCTGCACCATGTTCTGGTTTCACAACTTGAGTAAGCAAGGAGTTGCATTTCCTCGAAGAGTAATACGTGCTGACCAGATGTTTTGGACTTCGTACTTGCTTCGGGTGTATTTCGACACTTAATTCAAATTACCTCGAGTCACAAAGTACCAAGTCAGCATTGTTCAGGGACGACTTCGATTTCCTAGTAAAACTATAAACATAATATTTTTATTTCAATTATTGTCTTGTACATTGTATTATTTCTTAGTCAATATTATAACATTTTATTTTTTAATTAGGCAATCAAAGTCGTCACTTAACAGTCTGCCCTTCTTAAAACCATCGCCACCCTCGGCGAATACAGAGTATAATCAAAAGATCATAAGTA
>JAPYYV010011861.1:0-10570 GCA_030522625.1 Copidosoma aretas | reverse complement strand
TACAGTATAGGTATACTTATGCACTTCTGGCATTCAGCAGACCATTACTAAAAAAATAGTTGGATTTACTACACACTTGTAGTAAACCTGCTTAAAAGTCTTTTCGTAGTTATTGCGGAACTCGGAGAGTTACGATGACTAAACTTTTCTCTCAGTGTAGTATGTTACTGTCACATATACAGGTTACATTATTTATTTTTTTTATTTTTTCCTAATTTATTTATAAAAATATCGTGTGCATAAAAAATTAGCACTCTTTGTGATGCCAATTTTTCAATCATCCTCCGATCTTAATAAACAAGAGCTAGTTTTTTGTCCATCTAAATAGCTACGAATTTACGATCTTTGATTTTAAAAAAAAAGCCGTATTATTGTTAAGTTTGTATTTGTTTGTACAATTTTTTCGACTTTCATAAATAAATGCATTTTTAACAATCCATACGACTTTTATAGAAAATCTAAGGCGGTGAACTTATAGCTATTCAAATGGAGAAAAAAACTAGCCTTTGTTTATTAAAATTGGATGATCATTATACAATTTTCATTACACGATATTTTGATGAACAAATGAGGAAAATATGTGAATAAAATTCATGATATACCCTATAAAAGTGGCAGTACCATGCATAAAAGTTAAATAGCAACGATTGTATGATATGTCACTGAGAAATATCACTTTTTGATAACCTTTCATTTTTGGGATACAACTAACTTAACTTCATCTGACTCAACATCGATATCTTTAAAATTATATCCATCCGCATATTTCTGTAAATCTCTGTCTTTGTTTGTCTATGTTTATGTAATTGGCCTTTATATTTTACTTATATCTTTGAGTCAGCCCTATTCATGGTAGTTGTTTTGTTATTAGTTACGCTACCTTAATGTTGATGTCTCAATTTGAAACAAGGAGTGTTAGAGATGAAAGAGTGGAAATAACGGTGGTGTGACTGTGAAAGGTATCCCTTTAAAAATAGAGGATAAAACAGACGAATTTTCTGTCATTTTTTGGGGGTGGGGAACGACCATAGAGAATATAAATGAAAAGGTGTAGAGGTGGTGGAAGAAGATTCGCAGTTGAAAGCACCATTAAATATAGGTAGACATACCTGCATGTAAAATTATCTATATTACCCAGAGATTTTGCGTAAGGCATCAATTAATGAAAAAAAGACGATTTAAATCGAACCCTAACAAGAAGAGTGTTAGACATTTAGGTCAAAGATTCAACTGAAATCATAAGAATAATATTTGTAATGTGTAAGGTCTAACTCTTCTTGTTTACATTAAAAATAAAGAAAAATAAAAAAAGCAGTTGGACGCTAAAACTTATCAAAAAAATACTGAGTAAGGGGCGTTCAGACTATAGGATATAAATTTAAGGGCATAAAGATATTCACAGACAGAAAAAGAAAGATACGCAGAGACAGCGACGTAATAAATAATCTGTGTACATAGGCACGGAATCATGAAAATGAAATTAAAAAATGCATGACTGAGAAAGATACATCAAAATACGGGGACAGAGAAACAGAAACATAAAGATAGAGATACAAAATTTAAAAACACAATACGAGACATCAATGGGGAAATATATAAATAAAGCCACAAACTTTTATTATAGTCAACAGAAACATCATAGAGTGAATCAGAGTCACACAAACTACTTGCCAAAATTCAAAATCACAAACAATGGTGAAATAAATAATATTTATAAACACTCATGGCAAGACAGAACCACAAAAATATAATCAAGCAATTCAAAATAGTTGATTCCGTAACAAGAACAGAGACCAACTAAAAAAATATCAAAACAAGAAGCAGATGTTTTACAGTTTTAATAAAAAATTTAGGTTGGTAATTTTGTCATACTGGAATAAATTAAATACTTACTGCAAGTAACATAATACTAAGAATGTAAGCATTCCAAAAATTATGTTTCCATGTAACATATTTTAATTGACAAAATTCTTTGTAACGATGAAGTACAGCTATGAATTTAATTGCCACAACGATGAGAAAAAATTACCAATCATCGTATAACCTTTTGACACATTTTCGTTGACTTACTGTACTTATTGACTATGATATCAGAAGCATACACGAATTTTGTATTCCAAGCTAGTTTTTCACGATAAGATAAGAGTATTAAAGTAGTAGCTTTTTTTTCACAGTAAAGCTTTTACTTTGATGCTCGTGCAAGAAAACATTCAAAATCATTTAATATGAAGCAAACATTCTTTTTATTTTTTATTTTTTGTACTATTTTTTGCGTTAGAACAGGTAATTACCGATATTATATTTTGATGGCACATGCATAATTTGTTGGATTTTTTAATTATTTAACGTGATGTTTTCAATAATCATCAAGTATGGGCTTTGAAGAGCGAAGACATAATTGGTGGTAGTATGGTTCAACGAGGGAGTTTCACTTATCATGTACACGTTAAACACCAAAGAAGAAGTTGCGGTGGATCCATCGTAGGACCTTTATTGGTTGCAACCGCAG
Organism: Copidosoma aretas; assembly: GCA_030522625.1. Lineage (NCBI taxonomy): Eukaryota > Metazoa > Arthropoda > Insecta > Hymenoptera > Encyrtidae > Copidosoma > Copidosoma aretas. The sequence continues at coordinate 8,061 of JAPYYV010011861.1, read as the reverse complement.
CACATTGTGTTACTGATGAGTATGATAACTTTGATAACGGACCGATCCAAGTCACAGCTGGATCGACTAATCTACGTGCACATCCTTCTACGAGAGTTGAAGTGTTTGTTGACAAGGTTTACTTGCCCATAAATCATCGAAGATCTTCAGATTTTTTTTTACATGGTGACATAGCTATATTACGAGTACGTATAATAGTATAACATTTCATTTTTTATGATTGCCTATTGTGATATAATTGAAGCTTGTATGCATAGTACGTCTGACACTTAATTTTTTTAGCTTAAAAGAAAACTCAATGTAGGAATCAATGGTTATTTAAGTATGCTTGAATTGCCACCAAATGTTCTGAAATATCGACATCTTGCCGAGAAAGAAGCAGTAGTAACAGGATTTGGAGTGGACCTTCTTCAAGCTACGCCTTTCGTAGACAATGAATTTCGTCGTATTTTCAAAGCGTATAATTCATTAAATCTGCAATATTCTGCTGCTACTGTTTGGAGTAACGAATTATGTAACGAAACAAGCCCTTTAGCATTCAAAGATAACCAACACATATGTGCACAAACTCAGCAAACATCGTCAATACCTGAAATTATGCCAAACGGTGTATGTAGAGTGAGTATGAGTATTCGTCGCAAAGATATAAGATTTTCCATAAAATAATATCTGAACCAACATAAACAAAATTTATAGGGCGATAGTGGAGGTCCATTGGTATTGCAGGGTAAATATCTGATTGGCATATTATCACTAGGCCTTTTTGACTGTAACGAGTCACATGATGCCGCTATTTACATGTCTACTGTTAAGTTCAGAAAATTTTTCGACAGAGCTTTCGCTGACGACTGTGACAAAAACTACATGTACTGTAAAAGATATTAAATACAATTTTTATCCTGGTTTTCGAAAACCAAACCTTTTCGATTCTTGAACGTTATACTTGGAATATACTTGATTCGCATTAACAGAATCTCAGGTTCCTATACTTATAAAAATAATCTACAAATAAGCTTTTCAAATCACTTAAAATTAGTGCGTTATGGAAGTTGAAAAACGGAAATATAAACATCATTTGTTCAGAGAGTTGGTAGACCTGTGATAAGGTTGTTGCAATGTACACTGTCTTGGTCAATAAAAAGTTATAATATCACTTACTGAATCATGAAGGAAAACAAGTGATGGAAAAGCAGTAATTCTGTCTGCATCTACGATTTTGAGTGAACTAAGGAACGGTCCAAGCTCAGTTTGTGTTAAGGATTGAATATGTTCAGGCTACTTTAAAGACCTTGCAAAACTATACTCATATAATAGCAGTAAAAGTTACAATAAACTTCTTATACTAACGATGACTCCCCGAGTTCTTTAAATGTAAACATATTTCATAATCAATCATTTACTCTAGGAATTTCGGGGTGAAATTGCGGAGTATATACTTTTGTTTGAATTTCCGCCAACTCTAATGAAGGCTTCCGTACATTTTGACTCTAATGGTAATGAAATGCAAAGTTGGAAATCATCGTATGTTGTTTCTAAATAAAATACATTATACATCGTTCGTTGAGTAAAAAAACATCGTATCTCAAAATGTGTTTAAAAAATGTCGTGTATTCAGATTTTATAAAAAAAACTTTGTAAATAATTTTGAGATAAACTTAAGACGTTTTTGAAAAAAATGTTTGAGATACGATAATTTCGAGATAGAATTTTGAGATACGACATTTCTCCACTCAACGAATGAGACTCGACTTTTACTCACGTCAATATTTCTAGTGGGGATCTCTTTGAGAATTCGTGCAGGATTTCAGCATGATGTACTACAAAAGGATTCCTTATACATATTTATTTGTGAGAGAGTTCTTGAACTTCCGTTAGAATGAAATACTTGGAAACATGTCGATTCATCAACGGAAAAAAAGTAAAGTATTCTAATTCTAAGATTAAGAAAAGTAGTTTTCGTTGCATTAATACTATCCTCAGACCCGAAAGGCTGTTGGATAGCCCCGGTTTGATAACTCAACGCATGTGCGGCAAACACTTTATTCCCTACCGAGGGCTCATTTAATGTTATGAGCGCTCTTCTACGTTTAATTTTAAATCGACCGACGGAATTTAATTCGATTAAAGTAAAAGAGGGGAATAGTTTGTAACGGCAAATCGACTCTCGATTAACATAACCTCTCTCCCCTCCCGCCTCCTCCTAAAGGTGAAGAATATTCGCATCGATCAAAAATGAAATACCTCATTATCAAAAAGCGTGTAACAGACGTATGTTGCTGAGGACCGTCATTAAGAAAAATTCCCCCATTCTTTTGCGGGCTTTTTTGAACGTCCGTTTAAGAAAACAAAATATGATAAAGCAGCTATACAACGGCAGTTCAGGATCCTCAATACATTCAAGAATACAAATCAGAAAGATACATATGTTTACAGCATCCTTTCTTGATCATGCCACGTGAATAGAGTAATTCACGCGCTATGAATACAATTCGATCCCACACGCACCTGCCATCTCTCCCCTGTAATCTTGAAATAACAGCCTCCGATGAGGCAAACAAAAATGAAATCTAGATCTGTAAGGCGTAATGTATGTATGATCACAACCACCGTTACGCCTGACGTATCCCCCCCCCCCCCCGCGCACGGGTCAGCGCTCGTTTCTCCTTCAAAGGCAACGCGAAACGAAAAATGCGCCTCCGAACGCTCTCGTTACGCAATAAATTCAGATGAAAACAAACCCGCCTGGAAGGAAAGCAAAAAAACAGAAAAAAAAACCTACACGACCCGCTGTATCTCCTCCCAAATCAGCCGCAGGTTTGTCCATCAAGTATATATATATTATATGCCGTTGTACGGAGCAGCATCCGCATCCGTAACATCCCCCCCGCCCCCGCGCGGCTGCAGATCAAATCGAGCAAAAAGTCCCCGTGGCCGTACCACCGCATCGCGCATTCTCACGTCACCAAGGCCGTTCGATGCCCCCCGCCGATCCGCCGTTCGACTCCGCGGCTCCGGTCTCGCGAGCGCTCCGGCTTTTTTTCACCTTGAACTCGCGTACGCGCGTACACGGGCACAGCGAAGGGCCGTGCAGCGGCTTCCTTCCCTCCGGCCGTTCGCGCTGTCGAAAGGATACGCGCGGGATTTTTTTCGGAGGCTGCGGCTCCTTGAAGCGAGCACGAAATTGTAGCCGTAATGCCTATTTCTCCTCGTTATAATCACGGGCCATTACGCCCGGTGGTGGCGGCTCTTTCGTCGGGTACAGTCGCGCCTCTCCGATTGATTCTCCTTTCCCCCCCCCCCCACTCTCTTTCCCTCGCCTTTGACGGATTTGTTCTCCCGCGAGATTTGTTATTGGATTTTATAACTTTGAGCTAATCTATTGATTATTTTTTTAAATACTGACATTTCTTCCGTAAAAATCATTTTGAATCTCCATCTTACTTTGCCCTATTGAAAACAGACAAATGGAAATCAACATGGATTTTTACGTGGAAAGCTACGTTAATTTTTCACAGTACCACATGGTGAATCTTGAATTTTGTTAAGGTTATTGTGGACCATTTGTGTGAATAAAAAAATCCATGAGGATTCATTTTGACGAAAAAAGCAATCTTCAGTTTGCAATAACAACAGCTAACAATTATAAAATACACTTTTGTAAATAATAATTATTAAAGAAACCCTCACAGAACAAGCATCCTTTCGAAAATATTGAAAAGATTCAAACCAACAGAAGTTATAAACATTCTAAGTTACCCAAGCTAGAATTATTAAAGTCCAGATTTGAGACGAGGAATACAATTTAATAAGTAATACTATTTTTTATTAATCAGTTATTTTTTTTTTGTCATTAATGTCATTTTAAAAACATAGAAAAAAATAGTAAGGGGAAAGAACTTTTATGGTAAATTATAACTATCTGAAACTTGAATTTTTTAATGTATCAAAAACTAATAGTTAATAATAAGTGTTCATTACCGAATATTTTTATTGTATAATATTTCATGTCAAACAAAAATAAATACGGACATTTGTTGTTCCAATCAATCTCACGAATAAAAAAAAAAATATCTAAAGCAATTATTGGAAAGTTTTGATAATGGTTTGTCACAGGTAATTGCGAGTATTAAGTTGTATTACTTGTCTCAAATCTAGACTTTATAAACTATTATTTTTTTTTATTTTCAAGATATTTTTTAAAATAATTATTACTAACTAATCGAATGTAATTATTTCCGCTTGGGTAATAAAAAAACGAAATTGTGAACTCGTAAAAATTCGTTACTTGTTTCAGAACTGTTTTTTTGAAAACGTCATAAGGAACCCTTTCTCCTCTAAGTAAGCAAATTCAAAATATGAGAGTATTGACGGTACAAAAATTGGACTTTTTTTATTTGTTTAAGCAAGTACATTCAAAACAAATTAATCAAATTTTAAGTGTCTATAAATAAAACAGGGATTAATACCCATTCCGTATTTTTGGACAGAATAATATTTTATTTATCACTAGACTTATTAGATCCCGTTCAGGAGAAAAAAGGGGGCTCTACAACGTTTAATAAAAATCATTCAAAAACTGTCTACCAACATTCAAGAGTTCAGAATTTTGTTTTTTTACTAACTTTGAATGTTTATAACTTCTGTTGGTTTCAATATTTTTGAAATTTTCGAGGAAATTTTCTAAAAGATATTTGTTTTGTAAAGGTTCTTTCAACAATTATTGTTTGTAATAATGGTTTTTATTATTGTTAGCCGTTATTGTTGCAAAATGATGATGGCTTTTTTCCTCGCTTTTCTCGTCAAAATGAGCAGTTATTACGATCCTAAATCCACGTGAATTTTCACGTGGAAAACTACGTGGATTTTTTCATTTATACAAGTAATCTGCAAAACTAGGAGGAGACTGGGTACGGATGTGCCAAAGGACGATTGCTACAGTCGTGATATTAGCGAAACTGCAACAAAGACTTGAGGGAAACAAGAAAAGAAAGAATGATTTAGCATCCTTGTCTGCGTATGTGGCACTGTATTTCGTCAACCATCGCGCGATATTAAAACCAGCAGAAGCATACATTACTTTTAAACATCAGTGAAACGAAACTATTTTCATTCAATTTCTTTTTGTGATTGTTGTGTACGTAAAAATAGAGTAATAAATTTTGTTCCTTGTTATAAGTTGAACATCAGTCGTTGAATGTCAGTGATTAATTTTTACGTGAACTATTTTGGTTTTTTATGACGATTTTTTTTCTGCGAAGAAGTGCATTGGGTACGTTTGTGGCAAATTGTCTAGGTACGGTGCGATAAGTAAAGTGTAGGAAAAACTTGTTTTTTTGATTTTGAAAAAATATTCTTTAATATTTGTTTTTTATTTTAAAGAACTCACGATAACATACAAATATAATTGTTTGGTTAACTTTTTTCGTGATAACGCTATAAAAAATGTTACTATATATTACTATAAATGCTAAATACGCAATTTGAGAGTCCTACCTTGGTTACATAAATGTCAAATTTTTCCGGGAGAAGATTATGTTGCCTACGGTTCGATATTACTTGTAATAAGAGTGATTTTAAACCGTTTTGTTGTTGTTATTAACCTGTCACTACCGTCCTTAGGCACTGTCACAACCACCCCTGGGCTGGGGTTGGTTGTGACATTATTTTTTTTGCTTCCTGATTAAGGAAGCTTTGTATCGGTAAAAAAAAAATTTGTGGAAATACGTTAGAAATGTCTTATACAGTGTCCAAAGTGAAAAAACACCATATTAAGGTTGCTATAATGATTTTTGATGGTCAAAAACTGGTTTTTAGCCATCATAAGGGTCAAAAATTTATTATGAAAAGATTACAATGATTTCATTCGATAGGGTATAAAAATACATTTATTTTGGGGTCTTGATAGGTTATTTTGTTCAGTTTTTATTCAAAAAATAATAAAATTTTCGGGAAAAAAATATATCTCTAAAACGAATTAACATATTCTAGAGATTAAGGGCTAAAAGTTATTGTTTCTACATCCTTTTATTGTTCTGAAAAAAAATTCGAGTTTTAAACCTTATTAAGTTTTTTATAACGTTTTTGATGGTAAAAAATTGGTTTTTCGCCTTAATAAGGGTCAAAAATTTATTATGAAAAGTTTAAAATGATCTTATTTGATAGCGTATGAAAATACCTTTTTTTTTCATTGTTTAGGGTCTTGATAAGTTTTTTGTTGTTTGTATTAAGAAAAAAAATTTTTTAGACAATCAAGTAACAAGTAGCGTTTGATAAATGGCCTATTAAGGAGGATGTACCTTTTTTTACTAAAATCACATCATAACTTTCTCAAATAACTTGACTTATAACCAAAAAAAATAGCAATATAAAGTTTAGTTATGATTCTTTTAATTGAACAGATAAAAGATGTAGGTTGCTGCAGATTTTATTGAGATATTCCTTCATAAAGTGGACTAGTAGATACGACAGGAATAGTGCTGGGTAGAGCGTTGTTTGCGAGAAACGAGTAAAAAAGAAGTGTATTTTGAAAATAATTGAAAATCAAACAAGAAAATATATTTTTCTACATTAGAATAAAGTTATCACTATTAATGAAAATTGTTTGTAAAATAAAAGGTTACATCTTAGTTAACATTAAAAATGTTATTCAGCAAAGATTTTGTTATGCTGCAGGCACTATTATGGGCACTCAGCACTTGGAAGAGGAAAGGAATAGAGTTGGGAGGGGGTAGGGGGTGACTGGTACTTAATGTAATCTTAAACCTAACAATCACCCTGCATTCGCCAGGATGAGTTCTGTGAGTAAATTAACCACTAGGGAAAACGTCATCAATGTCATCATATATGCAAATCTACCGCTGCGCCAGCGTGTTTTTTTACTTTTTTAAGGGTAAAAAAAATTAAATTTGAATTTTTAAATAGTAACATCTGATAGAGCTTCAAAATAGCTCTATTTCTCGTTTTGAATTATCTTGACAAGTGATTTTGTGCAGTTTTTATTAAAAAAATACTAACATTATTGTGGAAAATCAGTCATATCTTAGAAACCTTCCGAGTGATATCAATGATTCAAGGTTAAAAATGTTTGCTCTTATATCCATATTTCGGTTCCAAAAAAAAAATTCAAGTTTTATATCGTATTAAGGTTTTACAACGATTTTCTATGTCCAAAACGCGGTTTTTGCTACTGTTATGGTGAGCAAATTTCAATTCGATTTCTTTAACAGTTGGATCTTATAGAGCATTAAAGCAGCTTCAGTTTGTATGCAAATTTTCTTTTTACTTCACGACGTTTTTTTTTTATTAAAGAAAATCTACATTTTTTCTTCTTGAATCAATCATATCACCGAAACCCTTCAAATGATTTTAATGATCTAGGGCTCGAAGTATTTCTTTTTGTATCCTTATATAGGTTTACAAAAATATTCGACTTTTTATACCCCATCAAGGTTGTTACAGCAATTTTTAATGTTAAAAAACCGGTTTTTGCTGTTTATTGAGTGAAAAAATTGTAATTTAATTTCATCATAGTTATATTCTATAGACAATCAAATAGCTTTATATAATTCAATAATATTTCAGCTACAAGAAAGTTATATCACGTATATCGATTTCAGTCATAAGTTCCAGTTATTTTTTCAATTGTTTTCAATTAAAAAAAATTTTAACAACATTTTTCGTACTATTCAGGTAAAAATTATAATCTTACTTACGAAATAATTTCACATCATAGAGCATTAAAATAGCGTCTTCTCACATTTCAAATCATTCCATTTTTTTTTTTTTTTTTTTTTTTTAGTTAAATAAGTGCAGAAGATTGTTGTTGAGGAAGCTTTGTGCTAATTTATTGACATCAGTTTTTTTTTTTCTTATGAGCTCCTACGTGTAAGCAGTTGTACTTGAAGTCAACATTTTTGTACACACATGTAGAGGTGAAAGAATACAGTCGCTGAGGTAGGTCCCTATGTGGTACTGCACATGGTGCTTGCCGTGTATATATATGTCGGTCTCTGTTAGTCGTCGGCACTGGTGCACAGCGACACACTGTAGAGTGTAAGTTCA
>JAPYYV010011860.1:0-14980 GCA_030522625.1 Copidosoma aretas | reverse complement strand
CCCCCCCCCCCCCGTTCTTGCTTCTCTCGCCGTGCGCCGCATAAACCATTAAAGGAACAAGCTCGCGCGCGTCGGCCCAGCTCTCTCTCTCTAGGTACACATGCGCGCACGTCCCGAGTACAGAAGAGAGACCGCGGCGGCCTCGTGACCATTCCCTAATGCAGCACCGATTTTTCGATCGATCCCTCGCGCGCGCAACCCGAGAAGAGGAACAAAATAGGCGCTACGCTTGTGCGCTCCGCGCCGTCTTCTAAATCACGAGGGCAAAGCTCGATCGCTACCACGTGCTGCGCGGCGGCTCGCTCGCGGCGCCCGACGCGGGCGATGGGCCCGTGCGCTCGGCTGCTGAGCTTTTTCCCCGCGGGGGTGAGCGCGGGTGCTGGGGTCTTAAGTGACTTTTGGTGTTTGGACGGCCGAGTGCGCGCTTCGGACTGGACAGTCCTGCCTCGCGTGTATGCTTGCGGACGGTGAGGTTCTTGCGCAACAACGGAACGCACGATGCTGGCGGGGACTGGTGGTGAATATGGCGCGGATTGCCGATGGGTGGGAAAAATCGTTGATCCGAGTTATGTACGCGTGAATCATTGATTTGGATGTTATTTCGATCGTACTCTTGCCGATCCGTGAGATTTTTTTCATTCGAAAATTCGTCACGTCTTTTGTTTCATCAACTAGGTTCAGCTTGTCTAATTGATTTTGGTAATTTTTTGTTCAATTCTGCCGTTAATTCGTCAACAATGAACTCTACCTGCGTGAGAAATTCGCACTGCTATCGGGTTAAAGGCGCTGCCACATTTCTGGGCTAATGCACGAGCTCCGAACGATTCGAAAATCACTCCAAAGCTAGATACGCACAATAAATTCAGCGGGTACTCGTGTTACTGCATTAGAGCGTATACTGCGCAGTGAAAGACAAGAACAGAGAGAGAGAGAGGAGATATCGTATTTTGCAATCCAAAGTGCATTTTCTACTTCGAAATCTTTTTTTTACTCGCAAAGGGAAAATAAAATAACATAAAACGATTCCACGGGCTCAACGAAGAACTGTACCCGCGAGTATTACAATGATCGATCTAAATCACTCGAAAGTAGGGATAAAAACAAATCGCCGGACGGAGGAGAATCGGGTCAACGGAGTAATTCACCCGAAAATCCGTCAAAAAACAAACATCCCGTGAAGCAAAATTTATTCAAACTCGGAGGGAGGAAGGAGAAAACGTGAGCGCGCACTGCTCATCATTATTATTATTATTATCACGCCGCGCTCTCGGACATAAAAATGTCAGTCCGAGTGAAATGTGTAGCCCGAGCGGCGGCCAGCCAGCCGACCCCGTCGAATCTTCCCTATAGTTCGTCAAAAGAAGGGAGCCCTGTTAGCTCGGGGGGCGTAGGCTCGCTCTGGTGCAATAAAAAAAGATTATCTCAAATGCTGGAAAATTCCGGCTATGGTCTCGGCGATCGGGCGCTGGGCGACTCCTTGGGCAGGGAAAATCGGGCAAAGGGGGGGGGGGGGGCTGCGTGCCAGATGTTTTATTGGACGCTGCCGCGGCGCTGTTTGCTGAGGAACAAAAAACAGCTCCTCGTCTGTCGGTCAGTAGTATGGTTGGTTTTTCGGTTGTACCTGCGGGCCTTTTTTTCTTTGACGAACGGTATCATCAAGGTTATCCAAACTCGATCGGCATCTTGTGAATTTTTTTTACTAACCTTTTTTTTCACCGTCCGTAGCACTGGCGAAAAAAAATCAATCGATAAAAAATTGTACCTTCGACGACTCAACGGCCATACACACGTGCTCGCCCCCCCCCCCCCCTTCGAGCGTACATAAATCACCATTCAGCGCAACAAATCGCTCAAAACTTTGAAAGATCGAGCGCGATTTCTCCAACCTTCGCTGCAACACAGCTAAAGTATTAGCTGAAAGGAAACTCGAGGGCAAGCGTAAGCTCCGCTAGAAAAAGATGGAAGACTCGGCGTAAAGAAATAAAGAACGAACGAAACACAAAGAATCTCAGAGAGTTCCTACACGTACCTACAAGTGCTGTGTGTGTGTGTAGACGTAAAAAATACGCAAAACAAGCCGATACAGTAGAGTGAGGGAAGCTTGGCTACTTGGAGGGGGCTAGGGGGTGGGGTCAGAAAATATAGCCCCCGAAATCCAGTAAGACGCGTAAAAGTTGAGGGGCACCAGTCGAAGCGAACGGGAGACAGAGCAGACCGCTCATTTCTCGATAGGTCTAATATATAGGCACAATGCGGTACACAGTAGTAGATGCACCTCCTCTCCGTCCAGACGTACATCTACACATACCACAATTTGCTCACGCTTACATACACCCCCCCTTCCCATCCTTCGTGCGTATAGGTTACATCGGTTAGAGGGAAAAGGAGGACCGTCATGGGCGAACGAGGGGAGGGAAAGCACTTTCTTCCAACGTCCTCCCGTCCCTTTACAATTCAACCCAGACCAGCAGCGCTCCACAATCTTCCCTTCCCCCACCCTCCTTTTTCTTTCCTCGCTACAAAAGCAGCAGAGGTAGTTTCACCCGCTATAGTAGCGCGCACCCTCCCCCTCCAGCGCCCACTTTCACCCACTCCCTCCTTCCGTCCGTCCAGCGCGTCCGTCTCGACTCGTCTCGCGTGACGGCCTCGTCAGCCGTCAAGAGAAAACGTTCTACCCTCCCCCTCTTCCTCCTACCCCCTCCCTGCTCCTATACGTTCTTGGATCGATAACCTGCTGCCACTGCTGCTGCTACTGGCATCACCCTCCTTTGAGAGCCACCCACCCATCGAACGTGTACATGTACGGCCGTTTCCTCTCCCACCCCCTCTCTGACGACCACCCACACCTTCTCATCCTTCTTCGTTTTCTCGCTTCCCTGCCTCCCCCCTCCCTCTTGTGCTTTACTACTGAAAAGTAATGCACCTATATAACGCCCCCCTTCTCCCCTTGTCCCTCGAAAATGACTGCTCCGCGTCCTTGCCGGCCTTTCGTTGCTCCCTGTGTTATCGTCCCTTCGCCGCCCCCTACTACCACCAACACCGGTGAAAGGGGTATGTACGGCAATAGCGGCAGCGGCAGGGGCGGCCGGGTCAGAAGACGTCTGCTGCTCTGCCTCCGATGCCCGGGCGAGCGACAGCTACCCCCACCCCTCTATTTTCCCGCGTCTCTTTCTCTCTCTTCGACGCTAGCCGGTCGGCCAGCCAGCCAGCCAACTCACCCCTTTACCACCTCCTCCGTCTCTCCGTCGGTTCTCCCCCTTCGCCTCCTTCTATGGTCAGTCGTCCACACGCTAAGTACTCCCGCCACCGCTGCTTTGCGAGTTTTCCCTTTGCCCCCCTCCCCCCTCGCAGGTCTCTATTTTTTTTTTCTTCCCCTCGGATCTTTTTTTTTTCATCCGCCTTACAGTTCAGTGCTATCTTTGTTCTTGCTGGTGCCCCTCCTCCCCCTTGAGCTCCCTTGTTTACGCTCTTGTTGCGCTCGTGGATTTGTTTCTTGGTCTTCTCTTTAGTTTTCTTCTTTTTTTCCACCGTGTTCTTGAGGTAGGTCCAGTGCGGTTGCATAACTCTTGTGGGAGTATCGTTTTGTCTCGAGTTTATGGGCAGCTTCGCAAGGTTTGATTGTATATGTGCGTTGGACAGATTGTACCATGAATTGAGAAGAATACATTTTGTTTTCATTGGTCTATTAAGACGTTGAGTTCATAAATAATACTCATTCCTCGTAAGCAACAATAATATGAATGAATGATTATGTTCACAATAGTGATTTTTAAATTTGAACCAAATCGTGTTTGTTTTACTCTGGTACTCTGGAATCCCAAGACTAAACGCAGGATTTTTCCTCTCAAGCGGTCCATTTAAGAGAATATCGCTAGGAGGGAGAGAGATGAGTGAGCATGCCGACATGCGCTTCGTCGCGTCGGTGGTGCTGGCGGGCGTCACGGCGCTCTATCGAAGGGAGCAAGCTGCGAAACGATGAGTCGGTGCGCCTTCGAGCGAGGGATGCTCTCCCCCTCTCTCTTTCTCTGTTTCTGTTTCTCTTATTCACCAATTGTCTACTTCATTTTGTGAGTGTATGATATAATACTTTGGCGGGTGTACATCTCCAGTGGCATCCAATTAAGTTGTATCATATGTAACAGTTTTTTTTGATGGATTGTGGTAATGTAATTTGTATGATTTAAGAAATGTAAATATGTTGTTTCAAAACGTCGATCGTATATGTAATACATCTTTCTAATCAAACTGACAGGTACAATTGAATTACTGAATACATAGTATAAAAAGCTTGAAATAAAAAACAATTCAATGAATCAAAATGGTGTTATATTTTGCAATGTTAAACCAACAGACTCTAAGCATATGGTCGTTTGATGTGATTTCCAGACCTACATTCTGGCCTCCTCAATCCTGGCCTGCTTTCATGTTCTTGCAATTAAAGTCAAAATTAAGACCATGATTATGCAATGGATGAGAAGTGATTGTACAAGCCTGCTGCCTGTAAGTCTTTAACGCTCTCAGACTAATAGAGAACTAAAAGTAACTGGAAATTACTTTTAAGCTACAATTTTGAATTCATATTGTGAGGAGTTTAGACTAAGTAAAAAAATGGTACAATATTCTTAACATACCCAGCAAATGTTATACGTAAGTTCACATTTTACATCATCATAAGAGAGCAGGATGATGATATTACTGAAACATTAAGAACGCTAAAGGATGTGATCATAGAATTATCCATTTCTAGTATGCATGGTTTCCATATTGAATCACAATATTACCTTTATCAACATAAGGAAAGCCAAAGATGCAATCCCCTGATGGTGATATTGGAGAAAAATGAATTGAATAGGCTGTTATTTAAAAAATCTTATGGTAAAACTAGTACACTTTTGCAAGAACCATGAGACTACCAAAAATAGTTACTAGTCAGTTCTTTCTAAAAGTATTTTCACAAAAGTAAAGGATGAATAAGCAAAATCTGGACACCATAAACGTTTTTTTCAGGAATTTCTTTACAAGCCTTAATTTTGAAAATAAGATAACAACTACGTGTATGATTAAAAGCATCTCGGCATTTGAAGCGTAGAAATCAAAACAAAGTCTCTTATTGATAGTTGAAGAATTAGAGATGCTCTTAGACCATAAGCATGCATGTAGAGAGGTAAGTAAACAAGATGGGTTCAGTGTATTTATTAGGTGGCTAAATAAAAAATTAGAGGAAAGAGAACTTTTATCTCATTAAGAGTCAACCCTGGTTCTAAGGCTAATTCATAAAGATAGCCTTTCAACAGAGTATTCTAGCTAACACTGTAGTGCTTGATAGTCAACAATTTAATAAGTGATTTCTGGACAACCTGGAATTTTAAACCTTTTTATGTAGATGATGTGATCATTTAAATAATAAAGGGCTTCTAATGTTATGTGACTTCACATTATGGGTCAGAGTTCAAAACTATTATACATATAATCTCCAGGCCTGGCGATCAGAGCAGAAAGAAAGGAATAAATTGTCCGTTGAACTTGATGTTCACTGGATGTTTATTTTTGACCCTAGCAGATGGGAGGACCAAAAGAACTTGATCAAGCCTTGTAGCAAAAGAAGCATCGACGATTACACTACCTATTCCAAAAGGAAAGGTGAAATCTGCGGTGATTGGGAACACGCTATACCTTTCATTGTTAAGCTAGTGTGCAGTCTGGATACACAACTCACTCTTTCTGGTATAAGGTCATGTAGGAGTGCATGAACTTTATGGTTTGAAAAGATGTAAGAACAAGATCATTACCATCTACTATGATATTAAGTTGCTTTGAAAGTTTATGGTAACTTGAAGGTCGAGTCGAGAGAAGTCTAAAGATGCCTCATAAACTTGTGGGGTCCGAGAATAGATTTACACTACCCACGAAGTTGGGCTTTCACAGAATTACAAAAATCAGAAGACCAATGGCTCAGCCAACCAAAAAAATGAGTATCAAGGAATCGTCAGCGTGCAAGACCATATTACTATAAAAAAGATTAAGATTTCTTCGATGAAAATCAACAAACGAATATAAGAAAAGAAAATATACCAGGCAATCCAACTTATTGGATCTAAACACTCTTAATTTTGGTTCAAAGAGATAAAGTACTTGAATCAAAAAGACTTAATGGGCTTAAAGAGCTTCGTGGAATTGCCGATGAGCAATCACGTTGTGTCCATCATTTATAGACTTTGAGAACACAATTGCGATAACTACGGATTGCAGAATACATCGGCTGAAATGATCCGTTATTTACTTAGAGAACAACCAATGAGGTCTGCTGGGTGGTTGGGCGGTAAAAATCCGATCCTTAAAGACCTTGAGTGCATCCGTACTTTTGACAAGGTATAAATAAAGATAAATCAAGCCTGGAACATAGGGTTATGTATATATAAGGTCAGTTGATACAGATAAAAATTATATGAACACAGAAACAAGCTCTACAAATTTTCTATCCAATAATAAAAACAATCATGGTCAAACGAAAAAAGCATCAAGTAAGATACAAAACTGATTAGATTTATAAACTATATAACTTTTGCAAGCTCGACAAGAAGTTCCTCCTTTTAGATTGAAATGAAAAATCTAAGCGCGACAATAAAATTTCAATGCTTGGAGATCAACAAAGGGTCACCAGAAATTCCTTAAAAAAGCACAACATCAGCAAAAGCAGCAGCACCAGCAGCAAACCCAACCTTGCGAGTAATTACCCCGTTTAATCCTTTGACCCTCGACGCTCTCTCGGACTTGCCCGCTGTGCTGATAGAGTCCGAAACACAACTCCCAGTGTTCTCTGTCTTTCTCTACCCACCTTCCTCCCCCTCCCCAACTGTCCATCCTCGGTGCGCTTAATTAGGCGTTCTCTTGATTGCTCAACGCTCTCGTGTTAACAGTTCCCCCCCTCTTTCTTTCTCTTCTCTCTGTGCCCTGGATTTACGTTTTTTGGTTATTTTCTTTTTGCAAGCTAACGTTGCTTTTCCTCTCGTCAAACGAATCTCTACGCTCTCAAGTGCCTATTTTATTTTATTTTTCAAATAAAATGTGAGCAGTAGCTTGGAAGCTCCTCTGGATTCAGGCGCTTCGTTTAATTGAATGGCTCTGAGAGAGAGCAGACAAATTCAACGTAGGGATGTGCAGGTCTCGGGGTTTCATTGTTGTTATTTCCTTATACGTGTATACACTAGAGGATAAGAGGATGAAAATTGAGCGGATGCTTCGAGTTTATAACGTACCTCTTGTAGGGTGACAGAAAGTGGCAGCAAATGTTTAAAGAACGAAAACGTGCTGAAAACTCTTTATTTAACTGATGATCGATTGTATGCGTATTTGGATGAGTTAACAAATCCTCGGTATGAATAATTGAAACCAATCGATGATGGTTAAATCGTCCCATTATTATTTTCCCATTATTAGGGAACACATTTATTTACAACTTGGGATAAAGAGCTTCTACCCAATACCTATGCACACACAGGCAGTAACAAAACCAACCAGCTAATTTATGCCACAAATACCAGACGACTCCACGAGAACATCCTTGTTTCAAGCGCACAATTGACCCCTCAAGCCGCTGATTGAGTCCCGCCCCTCGTCCCCTCCTAATGGAATTTAATTTTGTAAGGATGCAGCAGCCACAGCTTTATTTTCGCAAACACCGCTCATCGGCCGCTGAATTCTTAAAGAGCTCCCGCGATGATCGATCCGTCGGTTATTCCCCTTCGACGGGATTCGCCTCAAATTTAGCCCATCAACTAACCACGGAGGGGCACCAAATCGGGTTGAACAAAATAAAAAGAGAGGCACCTATTACTCTCGTATACATCGCTGCTCCTATCTTATAAAAAAAGCGAGGGCTGACGAACGCCGTACGTCTTTCGATCCCTCTCGCGCATCAATATTCATTGATTTCGTCGGCCCTTCGCGTTCCGTATTCAACATAGTATACACCTCGCTGCCGCTGCACACGTATCCAAAAAGAGCTCAATCAATCGTCCGGAGCAGGGCATCAAGTCGCTGCTTTCCCACGAGATCGACGGCTAGCGAATATAAAGTAACCCGCGTCCATACATACAAACTCAGACTTGGTGGGTATGGGTTTCTCTGCGACTTTCTCTCCTCCCCGGCTATATGTTGCTGCGACAGGCAGGCCGCGCAAAGTGACCCATTGCTGACGGGCGGCCAATCGATACTCTTACCTCCTCCCCTCCCAACCTCGTCGTCCACCTTCGTCGTCGGTGTCTCTCCCGTACATGTACAACACTGACAAGTGCCGCATGTATAGACACACCAACTCCTTGCGCGCGCGTCAGAGCCAGGGAGGGGTGGCAGTTCTGCTGAGAAATTGCGCGTCGCGCGGCCGGCGAAATGTATTTCAGCCGCCGCCACCGCCCACGGGAGAGTTGGACCCGAGAGTTCTGGGTGAGGGAGGGAAGGAGGTGGACTGATTGCGCTGACGCGCACGGCTGCCACTGGGACGTTTCAATTTTGAGGGATCGGCAATTGAAATGCTTCAAAGTTTCCGTCCCTCCGCCGTACATATCGTAACGGCAGCTGAGCAACGGCTTTTCGTGGAAAAATACTGTTACGGGACATGTTTATCGATGACTGCAGATCAAATGGTTTTTATCATCCGCGTGTATCTGAATAATTGTGCCGGGAGAAAGTGCGATCGATCGTGGGGCCTTGCGTAACGAGCGGTATGGTAATTTATCAGCCGCGAATGTTTGGCAGCTCGAGTAATGCAAGGAAAGGTGCTGAGAAGTGTCGGCATCTGAAAAATCGTGGTAATTTATGTTATTTTGATGATGGCGTATCTCGTCGGGGTTTGCCATATGTGGGCACAAACTTTTTTTACCAACTAACCGGTCCCTCCTTCGACGTTCGATTCTGTGATCAACAAACGTGTAATAATGTTATTGTTTGATTCGTCATTATAGAAAAAGTTATTTTAATAACGGACATTTCTTTTTTTTTGAAAAAAAGTAGTTGATCTTTATGACATGCACAATGATTCAATGAAATAGTCACTCTTGACTGGTCTGAAACCATATAAAATTCGAATCAAAAGCGCTTCTAGGCTAACTTGAGTGGTCTTAATAATTTTAGATTCCTAACGATTTTTAATGATTTCAAAACGATTTCCCAATGATTTCATTGGCTAATTTACCAAAAATTCTTTACTCAACTATTTAATAGTGATTTATCATCCGTTTCAATATTAAGGACGTTCTCCGGGTCCAGTAGTTTTCGTAATAATTTGCTGAAATTGAAATATGTGTGAAATGTATGTTATTTACACCCGTGCAAAATTTCAACAGGTGTTTCCATACTAAATTGTGAACTATTCAGTTTTAAAGATTATCGATTTAACAGTGCAGTGTATCTGTAGCTATAACCTGGGCGAAAAAAAACGCACACTTTCGAGCATAACTTAATCAATTTTCGTAGTATTTTCCCCAATTAATTGTATGTAATAAACAAATGCCTAAGGAAAAAAATTAGCAAAAGTATTACAGGCCTTTCCATATTAATTATTAAGTAAGAATAATTTTAATAACACCTCAACTGGCCTCCACCGAGACATAAGCTGACGCCCCAAGCAACTTTGCTGCACTGCAACATCCTTTTGCTTACTAAGTACAGAACAGTTAGACGACGGTCACGAAAAAAAGCCCAACTCAAATTTGCCCGAGTAAACTAGCATTTATAAGTGAATAAATAAATAAAAAGAGATTGTCAACTTACATCAACTTTGATTGAGAACGACTGGACCCGGAGAACGTCCTTAACACTATGTTAGTATAGATCTTAATTTACCCATATTATTAGAAGATCTCTACGATATCAGTAGACGTTAAATTAATTTCGTCAATGATGGTCCAAACGATTTCATGCACTAAATAGCCCCTCAAAAGTTTCGTTTTCGTGAAAGTTTCATTTGACATGTACACACCACCAATTGAAAGATAATCAAGGCCTATCCGTACCTATTCCCCCCCCCCCCCACACACAAAAACCGAGAAAAGTAAATCCAACCATCCCTAGCAGCAAAAAAGGGCAGAATCCAGAGGACAGAGGGTCCATTATTTGTCGATGTAACGGCGGCTCGATAGCTAGCAAGAGCCGAGAGTGGCGTATCAGATTGACGGTGACGAGTGGGGGGAGGGCTTCTTGTCACTTTTCGCGTGTGCCCGTTTCTTTCGGGCCCCCAATCAATCAGCTCGTTACACCTCTTCGGCTCTCTTGGACTCGAAAGACAGCACCGCCGATGTGTGTACACGGCTAGACGGCCTACCCTCCCTCGTCCTTCTGATATCTCGTCTCTGCGATTTGTCGTCGGCTTGTAGCCTGGTTTTAACACATCGTTCCGTCCTTCCTCTCCTTCGCTCCTTCTTTTTTTGGTAATATCGAGGAATAATCGAACTGTGGAATTGAGTGTACTGCATCTAAGTATATCGTTCTTTTTTAAATGGTGTTACCCCACAAGACACCATTTGGAATATTCAGGTACATCGATTTCTTTGTGATATACACGTGAGATACTGCTTAGCCGTCGATTGCATGAATCCACTATCGAGCGATAAACATCATTTGGGTATCAGGAACGTAAAAAAAAGGCTCTCTAATAACGTAGAGCGGCAATAAATAGCAAAGGGCAAAATCGATGGGCAGCCACTTATCAGAGCCGGCTATCGAGTTCCGGCTAAACAGCCAGGGAACAACAAACGACAACAACAGCAAGAACGGCAACCGCGTGGATACGAATTCACAGCTTATTACATAATTGCATTAGAGCCCGGAGCACTTTTGATTTAAGATCAGAGAAGGGGGGTGGGGAGGTTTCAACGCTACCACGACCTATTACATGTATACACACGCACGCGCGCGGATGCATGCGCGAAATCCTGTCAACTCGTAAATTTCGGCTTCAACAAAACGGTAATAATAGCCGCTCGGCCTTTCGACTCGGTAGCGCGCGGCACGAAAACACTTTGTGTGTGTGCGCGCGTGTAAGCGGGTACGAGGATCTCTGACAGTGCGAAATCAATAACACGACAGAGGCGCCGTGTTTCGTATGCGAGGGGCTGGGTTGTATACACGTGGTCGTAAAATTTTGACCAAGCCATCTTGCGTTGCGTTAGTATACGTCTTTGGGGAGAAGGATGGGGGACGGATGCGAAGATTTGTTGCACAAGACGCGCCGGCAGGGCAGCGGAGGGAGAGAGGACGTGGTTTATGCGTGCTGGGTGTGGTTGTAAAAATGAATGATGGACAAGCGAATGGATGAGCAAGCGTACTGGAATTTATTGAATTAGCTGAGTGCAGGTTCTTGGTGATTGGACAGTTGGTGCGTGTTAGTTTAGTCGTCAGAGTGGGTGAACGCGGTGATAACGAGCGGATTTTTATTTTCAGGGACTGGTTTGAAACAAAGTAGAATGAAAGCTGACCACTTTTTGTTTTTGATGAGGAAACAAGTGTCATCAGTAGTAATTTAGGTAATCATGCAGTAATTATTACATAAGGTATAATGGTGGTTTAAGAAGAATTAAAATTTTTTTATCGCTATTAAACTTGATATAAGTATTCAACGGGTGTTAGTGCTAGAAACGCCGAAAAATGTAAGTGTCTTTTTCTGATAAAATTGTAAGTTCAATGATCAATAACGTTGGGCTCCTTTGTTGATCAGAAAATTATCGGTGAATTGTAAAACTTGTGAAAGGCTTATAGGATAACGTAAATAAGGTCAAATCATGTGAGTAACGGTTTTTTTTTATTAATTATTCAATATAAACGAAGCCAATGTACTAAAACGTATTAAAGATAACTCTTCAACACATTTTTAAGATATATTTTTTATTTTTCCAACGTGTTTGATAAAAAAAATTTAACCTAAAGATCATACGTTTCTCTTTATTAGAAGGTAGTTACAAAAAAAAATATAGTCATCGGATACATCAGGAAAACGTTTTTCTAACGATTTCGTTTTATTCATGTCAACGGGCTTCGACAGTTCTCACGCACAAGCGTTTCAGCAAAAGCTCGTGTCTCGAACCACACTCCGTTCAGTTGAGAGTCTTTCGCCAAACCAACCGAAACAAGCCAGCCATGCTATCAATGTACCCTCACTTTCGTAAAACAGGACAACCAAACGAGCCTAAATCGATCCGAATATATGGATACTATATACACCGCCCGATGATTTACAAATGCGAGGTAAATGGCGTCAAAGACGCGGAATAAAAAGAGAGAGAGAGGAGAGGAAAGTCGGGGAAGCGCAGAACGCGGCGGGGGGGGGGGGGGGGGGGGGGGGGGGGGGGGGGGGGGGGGGCGCGGAAAGAATTCGAGAGGTGCCACAAATCACGCGAGCGCACGGAGGGGGGTGGTTCGAAGTCATAGAGCGCCTGCAGAGCAGTCGCGGGGAAA
Source organism: Copidosoma aretas (assembly GCA_030522625.1). Lineage (NCBI taxonomy): Eukaryota > Metazoa > Arthropoda > Insecta > Hymenoptera > Encyrtidae > Copidosoma > Copidosoma aretas. The sequence continues at coordinate 2,533 of JAPYYV010011860.1, read as the reverse complement.
AAGGAGGGTGCGCGCAAAGTCGGAGACGAGGCGAAGGAGAGGAGGCTCGTCGCTAGTTCGCGATAACAGGGGGTGGGAGGCGGTGTGTGCGCGCGAGGCGTGGGGGTAGAGCGCCGCGACATGCTTTATGACGTCTGTTCATCACGTCGCCCCAAGCTCATAAATTAGAAATCACCCCCTTAGATAGGCCCGCGAGGGCGGTGGCGCGGGCGGCTTTCTGCGATATGATATCTATATACATCTGCCCGTGTATGTGTGTGTGTGTGTGGGGGGGGGGGGGGGAGAAAATTCATGTACGAATGGAGTAAAGGGTGCCGGAAAATATGCTGCGCTGCTGGCGGAGAGAGTCCGAGATTTGAGCAGCTGGGAAAAAGTGTATACAGTATCCATGCACCCCCAAGCTCATTTTACGAATTTGGTCACCGGAAAAATCTTCGTGTTATTCGCCTAAACTGAGCAGAATATATAAGGACGCGAGAAAGAACTTATATTGATTCGTAACTTACGGTTGGACTTTTCAAACGAGAAGCGGACTTTTCAGTTGCTACAACGATAGATATCAGAAGACGTTTTAAAAAGAAATATTCCCTCAGCAATTAAAACAAACAAAGATAACTCCAAGACACTTCTCGGTGGTAAAACACCCTTACTCAGAACCCTATGTGACTCCCTTTTCGTTCTAAAACGTTAAGAAGAAGAAAAGCGGCCCTTTAAATGGCAACAACTTTGTGCTCCTTGCTTATGAATACAAGATTTTCATGTTAAAAGTAATCAAGGAAAGTGTCTTCATTTATCGAACGAAACATTACAGGAATAAATCGAGCAAATAGAAATTTCATATTTAATATAACAAGATTTTAAACAGTGTAAAACCTTGTAGTCCCAACGACCGATTGATCCACACCTTAGGTGTCCATCGTATTTCTTTTGTTTCGGTACGGATGACGAACGCGATAGTCATTCGGCGTTCCCGATGATTTTGTTTCACGCTCAAAAATTTCCACTCTGCCAGTGCGTGTATGTGTGTGTGTGGGGGGGGGGGGGGATCGAAACGGCTCATCCCCGCGGCTGGGACGTTTTTATGCGTGGCGGCGACCGCCTGCCCCCGCGACCCCTGCTCCCGGCCATCAAATGATTTATCCCGTCATTCGGGGGACCCAGGACTGACTTTGGCCCATAAATCAGCGCGCGCCGCCGCCGCCGCAGCGCTGCTCCTCCGAACGCGGCGGCGGCACGATTTTATTTATAAGTCCCGCTCCCGCCGGCTGATGGGGCTTGATTGACGAATCGCGTTTACGTAAGACTTTTGCGAAACTCACTCCCCCACCCCCCTCCCGCCGCTTCGTCGTTCTTTTTTCGTTCCTCCTCGAACTGTGTGCTTTTTTTGCGCTTTCGACGCCACGGCCTCCTGAAGCGATGCGGGAGGGGAGGATTTATCGGTGCTCGCGGAACTTGATTTTCGAGGGAAAGGGGAGGGGGCTTCAAAATCATAAATTTTTGCCAAAGTATTTCGCAAGATCGCGGCAGATGCCGGGTGGATAGCGCGCCCCCGTTCGTCACGGCGAGAGATGGCGCTTTCTCCGTGTCTGTACTGGCCGGTGTTTGGCAGAGACGCAGTGGAATAATTTTCGTGTTGTAAATTGACACTTTTAAATAGTTTTTTGAGAAAACAGTAATAAAAAACCGTCTTGTGTTTTAATAAATTTTTTTTTTTGCTTTTTCTGAGTTGGCATCGAGTGTATCTGGTCAAGATATCAACATTGAGAGAATTTAATGAATTGATCTGCTCGTGTAAAAAATATACGAAAATATCATTAAAAAGTTTGGAAACAGGCCATCAGTGCCTATAAATATTCAAGATATACAAGATGTGTTAAAAAATGGAAATTTTTATTTAAAAAGCAACGATGTGTCAGCGGGTGCATTATCGTGATGCACGAATCCGGGCTTTTTCTTCGGTTTTAAGCAAACGGCGTTGGACTTGCCGGTAGTGATCCTTACTGACCGTTTGACCTTGTGTCAAGAACTCATGGTGCATTATACCATTAAAATCGAAGAACACAGTGAGCCCTTTACATTTGACCTAACTTGTCGAGCTTTTTTCTGTCTTAGCGATCCAGAATTCCTCCACTGGGATGATTTAGACTTAGTTTTATCATCATAACGATCAACTCATGTTTTATCACCTGGTATGACACGTTTTAATAGTTCAGAATTCTCCGCTGTTTTTGTTCAAAAATCAACAGTTTTGAAACAAATTTTGCTACAACACGTTTCATACTGAAAACAGATGAAAAAATTGCATGGCATGAGCTAATTGATTTGCCAACATCATCAGTATCTTCTCTAATTGTAATATGGCGATCGTTCATAACGATTTCTTTTACTTTTTCTACCTTTCATCGGTTGTTGACGTACAGGGAGGAACCGTACGCTCGTCATCTTCAATGCCTTGACGGCCATATTGAAAACGCTTATACCATTGGTAAACCCTTGTTTTGCTAATAGTAGATTCACCAAAAGCAGTATTTAA
>JAPYYV010011859.1:0-14813 GCA_030522625.1 Copidosoma aretas | reverse complement strand
GCCCTATCATTCCATAGTTTTGAGATATTCAACGCGCAAAAGTGCAAAAAACACGCTTTTTGGCACTTTTAGGTTAGGATTGCTCAAAATCCTGACGTGGTAGGGCAATTTGGCCAACGGATTCAGATTCAGCGCGAAAAAATGCTTAGGATATGACTGTTGGACTGAAAAGAAAAAAACCTTGCAGGCCTGTGTTATTTGTAATTTACAATTCAATATTTATAAAAATTAATTTATAGTGAATCAAACTATAACTTTGTAAGATTTATTTATAAAGTAGAAAAAGACGACATAATCAGTGACATTACTCTTTCCACTGAAACGATTCAGGATAATTATCATTTTGAATTTACTTTGGCTTAAACTCACCTTGCACTTTATCCTATTACAAAGGACAGTAGTCTTGGGTCTTTCAGAACTAGTAGCTCGTTTTTTACACTGTGATAAATCACCAGAAGATGGATCATAAGGGAGTTTTCTTTTAGCCAAGGGAGTGACTCGAGACCTATTAACAATTGGAGTACGGAATTTTCCAGTTGCAGGTGTAAGTAGTAGCATACTGGCACCAGGTGTACGTTTTGATGTGCTCAACGGTGTCTTTTTAGCAGATCGATCATTGGTTTGTTTCTACACAGGTAATACAAAACTTAATTTATTTCTAAATTATAGAAGCGATGGATGATTTTTTTTAATTTTGATACATAAATTACTCGCTTACCTTCGTTTGTTTCATGTTTTCTTTTTCTGTATCATACTTCTCCTTGGCATGATTCATATATTCTTTCATTGAATAACCATTAACTAGAAACGTCTTTCTTGTCGATTTCTCGTACTCATCAGCCGCATGATAAAGTTGGTTTTCTATTTTTGGAATTTTCTTTGGAGGGCAGAATTTAAAATATTAGATAAGAATAATACAAATAGTCAAAGTTGCAAAAAACTTAAATTTTACACACAGCATCGGTCGTTTTTTTCTATTTTTTTGTAATGATATAGAGCAAAAAGAGTAAAAATACATAAATCGTCTATTTAAAGCGTAAAACAAATTTTTATCTTAAAATGAATGTGGTCCCGAGTACTTTTCATTGTGCACGCAATCAACCTTAAGTTGTTTTCATCTGATGGTTTCGTTTTCATAATAGAACCTAATGATTTGGAATCGAAGAGGTTTCATCAAAGGGAAAAAATTTCCAGCCATTTTGGGACTAAACTAGGAAGCAAAAAAAACTTGTTAATGCGCTATAACATTGAAGATTGAAATTTTCGGCAAGGACTTTCAAAAATAAAGATGTAGACCTCACGAAATACGAATTTTTGAGTTGTAAACATTGCTGAGAAATTCGTCGTGTTAAGCCACTGGTGGCGCTATAGTGATTAAGTTTAAATTAAAATCCCACCAAACTAAAAATTTTTTTTTTTTTTTTTTCATGATCAAAGTAATGGCATGTATTATCTTTAGGAATCGATAGCAGTAGGTAAAAATATGATTTTATAATCAGAATTGTTTTTATAAAGAGTTAAATATATTTTTAACCGTGATTAAAATTTTAAAACATAAATCAGTGCTTAGATTTTCACACATTATACTCTTTCATCACAACAAGATTAATAGTATTTTAGTTGTTTGTACTCAACATATTTAATAAACATGTGGTTTTACGAATAACTTACTCGATTTAGTTCTAAAAAATAGTAAATCAATTATTTCCCACTTGTTTATCGTTAGCATAATCGTATTATCGTTGTTTGGTGTTATAACAAAACTTTTTTCTCATGGACACCGCTTATTACAATAATAATCAAAAAGTATCTATCAGTCTTGACATTGCCGTTAAAACTTTGAACACAAATATGGGTGTCAGCTTTAAGTTCGGCTTTCAACTACACCTTGGCACCACTATTAGCGTATTGGGTTAAAACACGACAAATTAAACGCTCCAAATGAAGAAATTTAAAAATAGCGAAAAAATGAGTTTTTTGCTTATAACAGAAAGACTTAAGGTGGCTCATCACCGCTGTCTAGTACATATTTTTAATACTTTATCATAAATGTTTATTTAAAGTTTTGAGAAGTGTCTCTTAATCTGATAATAATATAGCGCTAGTGCTAAATACCAAGCGATTTTTTTTATAAAATTTTGTTGTTAAATTCTTCACATACCGAAGCTTGAAAAAAAATCAATAAATTACCCTAATCTTTTTCAATTTACATCTGATTTTTAATTTTTTGGGCTTATTCTTTTGCTTGAACAAATCCATTGGGAGTTACCACGGAAAAAATTGCAAAAACTTAGACAGATTTCCCAGAAAATTCAATTGGTTACTTATTTTTTTGTATTTCTGTATGAACTGAATTTTCTGGGAAATCTGTCCAAGTTTTTGCAATTTTTTCCGTGGTAACTCCCAATGGATTTGTTCAAGCAAGAGAATAAGCCCAAAAAATTAAAAATCAGATGTAAATTGAAAAAGATTGAGGTAATTTATTGATTTTTTTTCAAGCTTCGGTATGTGGAGAATTTAACAACAAAATTTTATGGAAAAACCGCATGATATTCAGCCCTAGCTATATTATTGTCAGGTTAAAATGACACTTCTCAAAACTTTAAATAAACATTTATGATAAAATATTCAAAATATGGGCTATATAGGGGTGATGAGCCACCTTAAGTGAGAATATACACTTTTTTCGTGTAATTAGTTTTCCTTTACGATATGTAAAAGCTCTTGAATTCAAAGGGAACCTGAACAATGAAATAGCGTTACCAGGAAATAATATATTATCACCTATTTTTAAAGTTTTGCCCTTTTAAGATTGTCTATCACACAGAGGTCTATCTACAATGCATTATCTGTTGAGCATTCAAAATACGCATAACGCTGAAATGTAGAAAAGGCTGTATATTACGTTCTGCTGACATATGGCAACAGTATCTATTGAGTATAACCTTGTGTCTTCATACGTTTGCTACATACACACATACTCGTATATATAGTTGGAAGGATGAAAACATTTTGGCCCCACCCCACCCCCCGCACCGCCCCCAATTCACGGGTGGATCCGTTCGCTTTCTACGTGTTTTATAACACTGTCATTTGTTTCTGCTCCCCCTCCGCCGCGTCCCGCCAAACTGCCCCGCAAAAATTCGATTGTTTTATCCATGTTTTTACGGAAAAATAATATCTTTCGATTCTTGCGCCCTCGCTTCTTCGTTTTTCTTCCGTCGCCCTCCCCCCCCCGGGCCGCCCCCCCCCCCCCCCCCCTCGCAACGCACCTGCAGCCCCCACACGGAATCAGAATTTTTTCAAGTCATATATTTTTCGATTTTTAGGAGCCACCCCGCACCACCTCTGCAGATTCCTCTCACGAACATAGAATTTTTTTGAGTCTTATATGGAGAGAGTCACGTCAACTGCCCCAGCCCACTGCCCTGCAGACGGCCCACGCGAGCGTAAAACACGACGTTTTCAACTCGTCGTTTCGGTCTCAAAACGTTAATAAAAAAATTATTAAAACACATACTATGGCGTATTTTTTCCACAGCTTTCCAGTGGTGGCATCCGTTTTCCGAAATTTTGCCTCCATAACCTCGAAAAATGCAAAAGTTTAAAAAACGCGATATACCTTCATGATCTTCAACTTTTGGAATTTTTTGGACTATCTAGATCGAAAGATTAGACTTTTTTACGTAGATATCGACAATAAAAAACGAGAGGTTTTTCGTTTTAACGTAGTATTTAAACGACGAGCGAGACGGCGCGAGCCGCTGCGGCCGCACTGGCAGCGGATCCGCCGCGCGCCGTCTGCTACGGTCTTTTCAGCTATATGTATTGGCGATGTAAACAATAGTTATTTAACGAGGGTTTGCAATGGATAAGTAATAAATTTTTTGATAAAATTTATTAATATATACAAGAATTTTATAATAACAAATAAATAATAATGAATGTCCATAAAATATTTGATATTTACATTTTAAATGTTTTCAATAATAAAAACACCGATGTTTTACTTAGTTTTTGGCTTCTTTTTAGATATGACAGTCGGAGTTACACTCGTTTTACGTCCTTTTATTCTCGGGAAGATTTCATATTGATTACTTAAGGATGTTCAATGGTGTCATTTTGCGGGGGGAACGGGCAGGCGGAAAGACAAGTATATATGTATACTACTGGAATGTTGGCTACACTGCAATTAACAGGTTACATCTCGATTGAGACATACAGTGTATACCTATATATAAAAATCATGTATTTCTTTTTTAAATGCGTTGCAACACCCAATTTTTTTTAAAGAAAAGTGTTCCTCAGGTTTTAAGCTACGTATTGATATTTTTTGTATTTGATTCTTTGCATTTTTGATGTGTTTGAAGAACCTTTTTCAACGATCTTTACGATCTTCCATTTGATTCATTGCAACTATCAAACTTGGATATTTTCCAAAAAAGTGTTGCAACATGCTCTAAAAAAAAGTTTAAAAAACGTATTTTGCATCAAAGAATCATTTTCCCGAATTTCAGCAAGTTCTCTGTAATTTTGACCGGACCATTGAACATCGTTAAGGACGTTTTCTTGAGCATTAATTTATTATCCTTAATGGTGATAAACCCATGATAATTCAGTGTTCTTGGAATCATTCTTGCACTAGAAATTTGCTGCTAAAAAAAACTTTCGTTTCTTTACAGTGATTATTTGCCCAATTGAAAGGATCTTCCACCGTTAAAATGTGATTACCTGCAGAGAGTTGCAAACTCGTCCTTCTAGCGCCGCGTTTTATATTCGCTCCTATCCCATCACACGCTTTCTTCCCGTGAGGGGTAGCGTGGAAATGCCACTCGGCTGGAATTCCAAATTTTTTTTCGTGATTTGAAAGAAGCTGGAAATTAGTTTTGTTTTTAAAGTGTTTTGATGACCACTTACGTAATATATTTTTTTTAAATTAAATTCTTTTTGTAAATAGTCGACGATGATTTTTTGATAAACGAATACGGCAATTGTGTCATGTGAAAGGATATCAGATATCACTGCCAAGCTTTTATGCTTAATTTCGTTATTTTCCTTCTAATACAAAACACACGTAAATATCGTCACTTGGTTATTATTCCAGTAGAATGACTGGGCTAAATTTTGAGCCACGAACGGGTAATTCTCCGCGAAATCGAAACTAACTATAAATTTACCGTCCAGTAAATAATTTTTTCAATTTTTTACGAATGAAGACTGTTTTTTAGCAAAATAATAATGTGTTTCTAGCTTTATTAATTTCTCGCCAAGTAAATCCAAATATTCACGAATTTGCACTGTATTCGATGTTATCGTGCACCGATCAGTTTGCGCCCATAATTCATAACTTATTTCAAAAATACCTTCAGCTTCAAATGAATCTAATAATAAACTGTGGTTTTTTGAAATTGGGACAATCCAAACGATTTCCTAAAAAACAATTTTTTGGAAGATTATCGCAAACAATGGCGTCCATACAGTCCGTGAAATTTTTAAGAGGTGTTTCCGTGGGTTTAGTCAATTGCTCTAAATTTATTGCATCAAGCATCAATTTGACGTTTTCGTGATGCACCCATACGCAAACATTGTGTGTACCACTACTTCCGGCTAAAATACAGTGTGGAGGCCTGAGCTGTACAAATTTCGTGAGACCCACTTTGACGTTATCATTTTCCTCTTTAAATAAATTAAATAATTCATTTAAATTTCCGAGAAGTAATCATTTTTGAACATGCATCCGTACCATCATCCTGTTTGACTGAAACATAATCTTTCAATCCCGGCATTAAACGACTTACACTGTCATTCTCATAAAAATTTGTATGCAGTTCTCAACGTCGGCAGATAAAACATTATTTATCGGGTGATGTAAGTATGCCATGTTCAGCAACTAAATCTAAACCTTCTCTAGCTTATCTTTCCATGCAATCAAATTATTTCATAAGATCTCTTCGGTGCCAAAATTTCGGGGCGTGAGTGAGCAACGTGATTTTTTCTCGCTTATCGTTTGATGATGCAATTTTCTCTTTAATTTGTTCCAATACTGCGATGCCTGCTTTACGATATTTATCATCTTGAATTTTGTTTTTAGATTTGTACTTGCAAGCCGCAACCTTGCACTTTACGCAAATTGAAGCATCATCTCGAATAAGAGGAAAGGTTTTTTTCAAAAATTGCGGAAATTTAACCAAATTCTTCTTGACTTTGTGATTATCTATATTCGATGGATTACAACATTTCACCATCTTCAGTATTTATTATTAAAAACAAGTTATAAAAAACCAAATCACTGCTAAAATGAACTATCGATGAATGCGTAAGTATAAAGCTCACTTCGATTCTCTGTTACAATCACATAACCTACGTAAAAAAATTTTAAAACAAAATTACATTGAGAATTAAAAATAGTACTGAAACCTATAAAAACTTCGAACTGACGATAACATAATCTTGCGTTTTAAACATAATAAACATTGTCATACAAAGCCACAATAAAAAAGTTTTTTGCGATGTGCAAACCGCCACGGCTAGTTATATTTGTTTACATCCAGTCGGATCGCGCCAGTTGGCCGCAGCGGCTCGCGCTGTCTCGTTCGTCGTTTAAATACTACGTAAAAACGAAAAACCCCTCTTTTTTTTAACGATATCTACATAAAAAAGTCTAATCTTTTGATCTAGATAGTCCAAAAAATTCCAAAAGTTGAAGATCATGAAGATATAATGTGCTTTTTGAACTTTTGCATTTTTCGAGCTTATGAAGGCAAAATTTCGGAAAACGGATGCCACCACTAGAAAGCTGAGGACAAAATACGTAGGAGTATGTGTTTTGATAATTTTTTTATTAACTTTTTAAGACCGAAACGACGAGTTGAAAACGTCGTGTTTGACGCTTGCGCGGACCGTCCGCAGCGGTGCTGGGGCAGTTGACATGATGCTCCTCGAGATGCTCCTCATATATTGTTTATTTTATACATAATTTTTTTAAATTTTAAATTTTATATAATTGTGAGGATAAACATTTTTGCATTGTACGTTAAAAATTCAATGATTTTTCCACTCCACCTTGCAGTAATCATTCAGGAGCACTTTTTCAAAGTGGTTTCCCCATTCGCATAAGTAACATCAAAACTCCTGATGGATAAATTATGAATATTTTCAACTATTGTTCATTTTTTTGTCTATAATTATACCAAGACGAATAGGCCTACTCCACTTTTTAGTTTTCATTTTTTACATATAACTATTGTAGTACAGTTTTAATATTTAATTATTGTCTTCAAAAATTTCTTCCCAAACCATGTTTTCAATACTATTATCGCTTGATTGTAATTGTATAAATAAATTATTTGGATTTTTATATCTAGACAATGCTACATATGATTGATCATGTAAAAATGAAGGTTTATTGAAATAAAGACCAATTTGATCAAAACTTTGACCTTTAGATTTATATATTGTCATTGAGAGAGCTTACACTATGAGAAATTGTTTTCTTTCTAAAAACAAAAGGTAGAGACGAATCATTTCCAGAAGATTATGTAATGCGTGCGATAAAAACTTTATTACCAATTTTTTCACTTGTAAAAAATTCAGCTTCTATATTACGTTTACATAATTTAGTTATTTTTGATCTTGTATTATTACATAATCCATCATTTATACTTAAATTGCTTATCAACATCACCATCGCTCCTATTTTCAAATTCAGTTCATAGGGTCAAAGACCTTTTCGAATATTAATTAATAAATACCGCAATTGGAAAAAAAAAATTTATGTCATCATCACATGTATCAACACCTTTATATGTAGCGTCATCTATACCATAATATATTAGTGTTTCCGTTCATATTATTAAAAATTTTATTATTTGAAAAAAAGGTATATTCCTTGAGAGTTGTTAATATTGCACTATTTATTGGTAAATTAAAAATGTTTCCAAAAATTTTTGAACATATATCCGTTGTAATCCAATTTTGAGGAATATTAAAAGTTTTGATGCGTCAATCTCCAATATATAATAATTTTAAAGAATTTTCATCAATTAAACGAATATTAATACATAATTTAAAAACATCAAACAATGGACGTAAAAAGATGATTTAATTGTTTCACAAATTATTATACTTCTGTCACTTTTTTTTATACATTGTAAAACCTGCCGGAAATCTCAACCAAAAATTTTATTTTTACTTCCAAAAAGTTTATTATTGTTACCCAAATCTTGTAGGGTTTTATCAACAGTTTCTAATGCATCCTTTGGTATTATTGGCGACTCGTCACATATAATTAACTTTTCTTTTTTTTATCATATTCAAATTCTAAAAATGATCTTATAATTTTACTTTAATCTAACGGCAATTAAAGGAGGTTCGGGAGTATCATTTAGCGAGGCGAGGAACGGGGGTTCCCCCGGCCCGCGCAGCTTGGCCCCCTTTACCGCGCACTTTCTCTCGCATCCTACGAACTCAATTTTTTGCTTAAATTTAGCATTGGCATTGTTTAAAATTCACTATAACATAGCTTAAAATTTTACTCACTCAATCTTGAATCTTATGTTATCACACTTATTTTCGTTTACATCATTCTTTTCAAAATGGCCTATAACAAATATTTAAAAAATTCATATAAGTTCTACGCATTCCAGACTATCAAGAAAAATCAATATCATTGTGATCTCTGCATTTTATTATTACTCCCTAACCTCCTTAAAAGTCTTATGACTTGTCATACTTTTAGGAAGTAAAATTTATGCAACACCTGTCCATGCCATTGATACTATTACAAGTTGTCTAAAAATAAAAAAATAAATCAACGTTTCGTATAAAAAAGTTTTTCCTGATCTTTCTTGACAATCAATACAAAAAAAAAATACTTATCACCGTTAGTTATTGATTTAAATAGTATATTTTGCACCTAGGTATTAAGCTAGGCTGTGTACGCCTGGCGAGTAGTTAGCGCCCGAGCGCAGCGTGGGCGCTAAGCTTTCCGGGCGTACAGCCTACTTTACTCCCGAGGTGCATATACGTCTCTCTCAAAACACGACTATAATACATTGGAGCATTATTAAAACCTTATATTTGCTCTGTCGAGCGGTCTGCAGTCGATCTCTCGCTCGCTCGTACTATACTGCATGCATATATTTTGTCTGTGTGTTCATAACACCGAAAAAACCGATCGAACGACTGAAAAATAAAAAGATTATAGAAATGCTGTGGTTGCTAACGTATAGGTATGCACATACTTACATACTAAATACACTAGAGTGCGTCTTTTTTTTCTAACGTTTTTCTCAAATCTCAAACTATCTGTCGTTGTATCGACAGAACAGGCTCACAAGTCTCACAACTTAAAAGATGTAAACACCGGCTTACACACATACACACCCATTCTGTCGTTTCTCAGCTTTATAAAAACATCTATAGCATTAAGTACTCCGTTTTCATAATTGTAATTCTTCTTATTTGCATGATTCTAGTAAACAACGAAGGAAAGGTTATGATCACACGTTTGGCATAGATATCAGCTGGCTGTTTGTTTACGAGAGAGAAAGTGAGAGAGAAAATCGTGCGCATGCGCATGATACACCAACATTGGCAGGGAATAAAATTTAACGCTAATTTTACAACATCTGTCTTGCGCTGCACTCACCCAACTTTGTACACATCAGAGAAAATCGAATGATACAACGCAAGGCAGTGTCCGTTGTGACATGAGGCTTGCGGGGCGTACATACACCGGTTTACGGGCTAGTAGGTAGCGCATAAAGAACGAACTTTACGTCATGGTATGTCAGAAAGTGTATTTTTGTGTTTCGATTAATTTAGAATATAGAGTATCAAACATTTTTCTACTTAATTCAGTTTTTTCATCAATGTTTTTCAAATTTTATTCAATATTTCCTAGAGTAAGTAAATTGAAATTTTTACAATACTTATTTTCTGATTTTAAAATTTTATTTAAATGTATGAGAGCTTTATTTTCTTTTTTTTCAACAAAATCTTCTGTAAATTTACTTTCATATTTTTTCCATATCTCATTAGCCTGGATGTTTTCTGCAATTAAAAACCATGCAAAAAATGTTCTTAATTGATTTGGTAACATAACAAGCTTTTTTGAAAATATTCCAAATTTGTGAATCATGTTCAATTAGACCCATGCTTATTGCATTTTTATTGTAAGTTTTGTATAGTTTACCTTTATTTGTTTTTAAATCTTCTAAAGACGTACAACCTTCTTTTTTATTTAATATTGATTTAAAAAAAATATTACTTGATCTTTCGGAGAAATAAAAATTTAATCTACCTACAACAATATATTTTCTTAAACGTTGTCTTTTTTCTTATTTTTCATTCATTTTATTAATATAATGTTCTGAAATGTTTAAGTATTTTGTATTTTTAGCAAAGTTATCTATTTTATTTAACTCGAACCATTCTGTAAGTTGTGTTTTGTAATTATTATAAGAATCATGTATCTTATATTCTTCGAAAATTATTTTGTCTATTTTCAATATGTATTGGTAAATTAATTACTCAATTACTTCTGCCACAGAGGGGATATTCTTGTAATATCTATGCAGCTTCCATTGGACTTATACATCGTGCATCAATATACTGTTTAATTTCATCATAAACTTAATGTTTTGGGATTGATTATTTTCGCATTCAACATAATGCTCTATCATTTCCTTTATAAATATAGTTATAAATATATTTCATGCTTTGTATTGATGCACGATATTCAATCTGTATGTGACATTTGTATATCATTAATAAAAGTTTATTGTATCATAATACCATTGAATTGTCGACTAAAATTTTTTGATTACTATTTTTAATCTTGTACATCTTTCCCTCTAAAATATTGTTTTTTTTTCTACATTCTTGATAACCATTTCTTTTTATCGATGTATTATCACAAAATGGTTTTAGAAAATTCTTTTTCCAAATTTTATCATTTTGTTTTAGGCACAAGCTATGATCATTATGAGGACCATGTAACATGTGTTTGATTACTAATTTTTTTAGACTTTGATCATCCGAAGGAATTTCTGCGGATATAATATTATCAATATTATCAGGTGTTATGTTATTATCTGGATGCAATATCACTAAAATAGGAGCACGTGGTAGTCCTCTTTTTTTAAATTCAATAGTATAAATGTAAGATATAATTTTGTTAATAACTTATTTTTTGTTACATCTTAAGTAAATATTAGCCTTGTATGAAACAATCTTACTGTTATATTTAATACATCATTTCGTAAAGTGTTTTTCGGAAAATTTTTTAATACATCTTTGATTTTCTTCCATTTCGGATTACATGTCATGGTTATAAATAAAGGCGGTCCAAACATTTCCTCACAATTGTCATTGCATCTTGATAATGCGCTTGCATGTAACGTGGACCTCCTATATATGTTCAAGGTAAAACTATAAGATTTCCAATTTTTTCTTTTTTTTCGAAATTTTGTGCAATATTTAAGGCACTATTTATAAGATGATCTAATGAACCTTGATAACAATCTATACGTAAATTTTTTGATTATTTCTTATAAAATTTATTCTATTTTTCTCTATCATGATATAACCATTTAAAAAGATTTGTTCCGTCTATTTTCCTGCTTTCAATAAAGGATCAAATTGAACATTTTTCGGTCCATAAGATAATCTACACATATACTATTGTAGAATTGAAATAGTTTGAGTCATTTCTTTTGGATTTTTCAAATATCTGGCAGAAATAGTTAAGGAAATACCATTGGATCAACATATTTAGATAATTTATTTAAATAAGTATGCGTTGGTACATTTTCAGGAAGGTTTCTAGGATAAACACATAAATCAAAGTCATCAAATATTTCATTTTTGAAACTATGATTGCACCACATTCTGCTGTAACCGGTTTATTGTACATATGATTTTGTTCACCGCTTCAACGTAAAAATAGCTATTTTGCACCTAGTGAGCGAGGTTAAGAATTTCTTAGATTTTACAAGAATAAACGCCCGAGGCGAAGCCAAGGGTGGTTAACGTGAAATCTAATGCATTTCTTAACCTCCGAACGTGGTGCGTATACTATAAATGCCGATTGCATCCGAAACATGGTCAGTATTTCAAAAAATTTTACCACCAGCCACCCAGGCACTATTACCTAAGTCGAGAACTACACGAAACAAGTCAGAAATTAAACCCCACCCCCTGCCACACTACAAAACACTTACGTCTTCTTCCGAGGATGGCATAAGTAAACCGAGAAAACCTTATTTTTAATTTTGTAAAGCATTAATATAGAAATTTCCTACAGCTCATTTTTTTAAAGGTTCAAGTATTCTGGCATGGGGGGTTAGCGCGAAGAGCGCGTGGGGGGGCGAAGCTCCACTAGTATATATATATTAGGGTGTCCCTTATTTACCAAATTTAATTTTTTGATCATATACCTTTTTCAAACTCTTCGTTGCATCCAAAAATGAAAATCCGTTGCCTGAAAAACAAAAAATTTTAGAATTAACACGTGCCACCAGACACATTTTTTTCCCCATTTAAACAGCATAGGATTTTAAATTTCAACCCTTCTTGATTTTTTTTACCACTTTAAGTATTTTTCCTGGATTTTTAAATCATACCATTGAATTACATATCACTTGGACTCGATTAATTGATTTTTTCCAGCTAAAAATAAGCAAGTTAAAAAAACGTTATATTTTGGATATTTTGTTCTTCGAAGGCTTCAAAGGCCAAAATCGAATTTTTTCAACTTGCTTATTTTCAGCTGGAAAAAATCAATTAATCAAGTCCAAGTTACATGTAATTCCATGGTATGATTTGAAAATCCAGGAAAAATATTTAAAGTGGTCAAAAAAATCATCCAAAATTAAAATTTAATAATCATAAGCTATTTAAAAGTGCTGTGTCTGGTGGCACGTGTTAACTTAGAATTTTTGTTGGTATTCAGGCAATAGATTTTTATTTTTGGATGCAACGAAGAGTTTGAAAAGGGTTTGGAATAACGGACACCCTAATATATATGTGCGGCTGCTCTGCTGCTAAATATCTGAGATATTTACGTATGCAGCAGACAAGTTAAATGACAAATGTAAAGTGATTAATTATTTTTTATTTTACTTGATGACCCCACAATTTTCAAATTGTATAAAATTGTACGAATTATGAAGATTGTTCAGGTACATTTTTCAGGATTTTCTTAGTTAAGTAGATCTTTTTTCCTGCAATCGAAAAGTCCCACTATAACATATGTTGAAATTTCAAATTTGAAACTTTATCATCTCAAAAACAAGCGCAGTGACAATATTTTTTTATAATTTATTCCGAAAAAGATAATTTTAATCCATAACATTCATTTTATTCGAGGGAACTGAAGATTTAAAAAGTACTGAGGTTAAGTGTAATTTAATGTAAATTTAAAAAGTAATTTATGGTAATGACCTCTTATAACCGAGAAGAAAAATATGTGTATATGACAACACTGCACCTATAGCTATGTTATAATTTTGGATTGAAAATAATTCATTGATGAACTCGTTCACTTCCGTTCACTTCATAATACAAAACGGTCCAAGCACGTGCTCAAGAGTTGACCACTTGATTTCCTGGAAGGATTTATCGCGTCCACTCACTAAAGTTACGCTAGAAGACTAAAAGATTGCTTATCATAAATTTTTTTCATCGATTGAAAGGACAAAGAAAAATGTAGTAAATATTGACTCACTTCATGATGGAGAAAAAAAGAGTTGAGAGTCAATGAATCAACAAAGCAGTCTCGACTTCACGGCGATATTTTAAGCAACGGAAGAAGTCTCAGTACCATTGTAACATACAATAACTAAAGGATCTTGTAACTTCGCACCCTAAGCTCGGTGCCTGGGACCAAACCGCAGTCCTTTACCGCCTAGGGACTAGCAGCGAGACTAAGCGACTCGCTCTCCTCGCTCGGCCTCCGAGAATAACACCTCATGCGCGTCTGGTCTCTCGTATAATGACTAATAAAAGGTTACGTTGTTTCAACTCAAGGGTATTCATTTTCTCAGCACCCCCAAACTCCGGATTTCCCACACAACAGGGAGTTGTAGATAACCCGACCCCTCACTTTTTGGGGCCCGATGTGGAGGCGTGAGTTGTGCAAGACAAAAAAAAAGTAATTTTTTTTACGTTTCTGTCGTCGGGAAGCACCCATAGTGCAGTGTGTTGAAAATAAAAAGAATTAACGTGAGTAAAACAAACAGTTAATAGCAGGATACGCGTGACTAGAAATTGCTGAAACGAGCAGCAAAAAGCGGACGACCGTGGCGATTGGTTGGAGGTGCTAACGGCATCGCATCCATCCAAGAGGCGAACATCGCCAGAAAGTTGAACGGGGCAAAACAAGGAGACTGGACTACGCCACGCTACGCACCATCGGAAAGAAATATTTTTGATAATAGGGACCAACGTGGCCACCGAAATGCTGATTATAGTCCTGATCGTGGCAGCAGTCCAGGCAAGGTAGAAAAACAAAAATAATAATAACAATAAATAAAGAAGAAGTAAAGTAAAAGGGCAAAGGATAAGAAAAAGGGAGAAAATCTGGGCTCCAGTAAAATTGTGTAAATTGTCTCCCCATCGAGGTAAAGCATAAAATATATAAGCAGAAAAAAAAAAGGCAGGGAGAAAGTAATTTAATCGAGGAAGTTACGGCAATGAAGGGCGAAAGGTGAAAAAATGCGGAAGTCATAACGGACGACAAAGTATGGCTAAAATTTTGTCACGACCCCGAGGTGGTAAAAGAATTAGGTAAGGCGAATAGAAAGACCAGA
>JAPYYV010011858.1:0-14169 GCA_030522625.1 Copidosoma aretas | reverse complement strand
AATTGGTGAGGCGTGCGCACCACGACGTTAGTACATATTGTAACCACAGTTAGCGCGTCAGCGTCACCAACGTTCTCTCAGTGTACCTATGAACTCTGTACAGGGGTGGTATCAGTGTCCCAAAAAGTAGTACTCAACTTTGTGTTATAGTATACCTGTATATTGTACTTTAGCAGACAGTCGAATACTACTTTTGGGGTCACTGGGTGGTATTCAATTTTTGTCTTTTGCACATGCGCAGTTGACCAAAATCAGTCAGAAAACGGTCGAAAAAATTTCGGCCATCATCTGGGATCTATGGGCATAATCCTTTTGTCAAATATTGATATTGTTAGGTTAATAACGTATATGATAGCTAAAATGGTGGGCGTGGGGTGCCGTGGGGGGCGAGGGGGGACGTGGGGGGCCGTGAGGGGGGACGTGGGGGGCTTTGATCAAAATGTGGGGGGGCTGTGGGGGTGCTCAACTATTTAAAAATACGGGAAAAACAACACATTTATACGTTATATTGTGGAGGGGCGAAGGGGGTCGTGGGTGGTCTGTGGGGGGCTCTTCGAAAAAGTGTGGGGGGGCGAGGGGGGTCAGTATAACAATTAGAATATGTGCAAAAACAGCATATTTTTACCGTATTTTTAGGAACAATTCTACGTGAAGTAAAAATAAGGTGGGGGGGGGGGGGCGAGGGAAGGTCATTACTTCCGCCCCACACGAATCAACTATATAATATAGGAAGATAAATACTAGTGAGGCTTCGGCCCCTGGGTGCTTTGCGCGCCAACCCCCTAACTTCAGACATGTTGAAAACAACTTGCATGTATACAATTTTGTTAAAATAGTTATAACTACTATATAGGAAAAAATTTCTTCTTCTTTAATTTTTATAATTTTATCATTATTATAAATTTTTTTCTATGACTTTAGAAAGTTTTGTAATAATCTTTGATGAAGAGATCTTTTTTCTCAGGATCGACATACTTTGTGAGAGATTGGTATAAATATATATAGAGTTCGGTAAATCTTTACTGTTAAACTCCGGCTAAGATACGTCAAATCATTTAATATTTGTTATATTTCTATTATTGATATTGCGCAATGGATGTGTTTGGATAGTTATCAGCATCACGGCTAAATAAGTAAATGCTTCCAGTACATTTGAAATTAAGTTAGTTGTCAAAATCATTCTCAGAACGACCAATCTGTTGCTTATTTACCAGGATGATACTCTTAAAATTATCAAGTTCACTTCTCGAAGATCAGTATAAGTTTTACACGTCGAGAACACTGTTTACTCTCACAAGATGGCCTTCCCTTACCAAACTATTCTGGTAAAAAAGAAGGATTTGCTGCAGAATTTTCTGCAGGACATCCTGCAGAGTTATTGTGACTTTTTTTTCATAATACCTAAGAAAACATTAGAAATCGTTGATCGTACATTGCGTGATTTATCAAATAATAAAATTCTACTTGAAGGTAAATCAATATTACTTGGCAGAGATTTTTGTCAAACTCTATCTATTGTAAAAAAGTGATACAAAATTAAAATAATTGAAGAAACCATCAAATTTTCTAATCTGTGGTAACATGTAACGTTCCTAAACTGTATTGTACAGCTGAGACGTACATAAAAACATAGGTTCTATATTTTATATAAATTATTTATCGTTTTATTCGATTGATCAGGTCATGGGTAAGTGATATGACTACATTCGGAGTTAACTAACACTATTTCTCCATTATAAAATTTCATGGTTGTATGATATTTAACAATGAGATAAATTTACCCTCCCAACATTTCCCTTGGATTATGATTAGGTAGGAAAGAATGAGAGGTATTGGTGCTTGTCATCACCAACTCAGATTGGCAAATCAAATGATCCCGGGTGCTGGAAGGTATTTCCTAACCCCAAATATAACATTAATACTTTACCTTACATTATCCATTAATGGTGCATCAGTTGTATATTTTAGCGATGATTTATGTAGTATAATTTAATGTATCATAATTGTTGATGCATTAAAGAGGTAAATTAAGTAAAGAATGACAAAATAAAATGTTAAATAAAATAAATTAATTATATTCAAATAATGCCTTTATACACATGACAGCATGCAAGCTGTAAAAAAAAAAGAACAAAATCTAAGATAGATCATTTGAATTCACCGAGCTTGAATTTCATTACAAAATCAACAATTATTATTTCGTATTATTATAATCAAATTAACTTAACATTATTATTTATAACAAAGAATAATCAGTCAGTATGTAAAGTGCCATAAATCAACAAAAATAATATTAATAAATGAAAGGGCAATTAAAATTCTAAATTCTGCGGGGCACTATAGAAAGAATGTCTCCAATATAAGTGTGAAAGAAACATAAATGTATGCATGAAATACAAGTCGTAGCACTTGTACAGCATACACGGGCGCGATTATGAGTCTCCGAGCATCTGGCAGCACGATACCGAAAGGTAACACCTTAGAGCGTACCAAGCAGAATCGTCGCCGTCAAGAGACTCTAGAGTAAGCGGCTCGACGTAGCATGAGACCTCGGTTTCTAGGCGGCTCGATGACGTCATTCTTCTGGAAGCTATTAAACCATACTAACTCGTTATGACGGGTGGTATGATGTTCCCGGCTGCCGCAGCTACTCAGCTGCAAGAGACTGCAGGCTCCTTTCTGGGGTACTATAGGTGCTAATATTTAAATATCTAAACAAGAAAAATTATAACAAAAAATTATAATCACAAATTCTAATGGAGAAATAATGTTGTATAGTCTTGGTATTGACTTGTTACCCAAGTCAACTCATTTGACTTAATTATTAACTAATTATTCAAATCATAAATTAGATTTTTGTAGTTTGGTAGAAGAAAAAATGGTACATTTTTTCTAGTGAGATGACCGGAAGTCACAAACTTTTCAAAATTTTGAAATTGCAAAACAATATGCGTTCAATCAATGACAAATTTTCATCGTTACTATTAAAAATTGGAGAAGGAAAAATAAATTGTTTTGAAATCCAAAAGAATGGATAACAAATGATGTCTGTTCGAAAATTTGTAATGATATAAATGATACTTCAATAAATACAATTATTTTGACACCACATAATGAATTTACGTATTTATTAAACAACAAAATTTTAAACTCAATGACCGGTGAAACTGTAACTTATTATAGTGTAAATCATACAACTTATAAGGGATCTAATAAAACTGATGATGACATGTACACTAATTTTCTAATGGAATATCTAAATTCTATTTGAGAAGATCTTTCGCCTCATAAACTAAATTTAAAAATAAATACCATTGTTATGTTGATTCGAAATGTATGTATCTCAGAAAGATTATGTAACAAAAAACACTAAGGATAACAAAATTATTTAAGAGAAACATTGAGGCTGAAATTATAACAGGTGAAAAAATTGAAAACATAGTATTTATTCCAAGAATACCTTAATCCACTAGCTCTTTCTCTTCATTACCTTTTATTTTATACAGAAAACGATTTTTCTTACAGTTAGAATTTTCCATAACTATATATAAGTCGTAAGATCAAAGTTTTGATAAATTAAGTTTGTTCATACAAAAGCTATTATTTTCTCACGGTCAATTGTATGTTGCACTATCTAGGTGCGAAATCCTGTGAATATGACTTTCCAAAATAAATTAAAAAATTCTAAAGAAATTGGAAATATTGCTTGGAGTAATGTTTTCTATGATTTCAAGTAATAGAATGCTAATATATATTTTTTTTTTTTAAACAATAATAAAATTACACTTATAACAAAATTTTTTTCGTTAAACAAATTGTACTTACGTATGCAGTCTACGTCCACGTTGTGCATTCTAGGTAATGCTTAATAGCTTTTACTAACTTTGAACTTATTGCATTTATCTTGAAACAATTTTTAAACACAATTATTCCATATTTTGTTACTTCTATATTATTTTGCAGTCAATAATACTAAATGTATCGATACGTACATAAAAATTTGTCTTCCAGTCTTTCTTTAACGAATTCTAAACTATTTTGAATAAGAATTTTTAAAACACTTTTCATACTATTTAAATTTGTCAAACTATTTTTATTTTTCCAGAAATATCTGATTTTTTTTCAATTATTTTATTATTATACAGTGGCATTAGGAATTCGAAAATTGGTTGCCAAGTGTACTATTTTCTGCCATTTTTACCTGTCTTCGGCTATCTCTAGCCACGGCCTATTATTTAACTTGTCTATTTCTCCAAGGGTTTCTAACACTTTACCTTTTCATCTTCGTTTTGGTCTGCCAAGTGGTCTAGTTCCCTTTGGTTTCCCGATCACGACTCTATATGCGGTTTTTGCATTCCCATCCTAGCAACGTGTCCAGCCCATCGCAGTCTACGGGCTTTTATCACCTGGCTTATGCTTGGCTCCCCATATGATATCTCGACCTCCACATTATGCAAAATCCTCCATTCCCCGTTGACTTCGTCCCTTTCTGCTCCAGATATTTTTCTGAGTCCTTTTCCCTCGAATACTTCGAATTTTTTTTCTTCGCTTTTTGTGATTGCCCACATTTCGCTTCCGTACAGCAGGACCGGCATTATAATCATCTTATAAATACGTTTTTTTTTAGATTTTTAAAAATAAGTCGCGATTTCAAAAGATCACTGGCCCCATAATAACGAGCGTTCGCTGATCGTAATCTCTGTTTAATCTTGACCCGAAAATCATTAGTATAATTAAAATTAACCTCAAGATATTTAAATTTTGAAACTCTCTCGAACGATTTTCCCCCTGCTCCCAACGTGGTTACACTCGGATCATTCACTCAACTGTTAATCATGTATTCTGTTTTTTCTTTGCTTATTTCGAGTCCTACCTCTCCCGCGTCTCCGATAAATTTTCCGTGCTCCGTATTATAATTTCCTTGTTGTCACCTAGCATACTTAAATCGTCCACGTATCCCAGTATGTGCGTAGTCCCGTTTAGAGTTATCTTACTTCCATCTTCCTAAACATGTCGAATCACGTATTTTAAAACCAAATTGAACAATAACGAGGATAACGCGTCCTCTTGTTTTAAATCCTCATGTATTTCAAATGGTTCGGAAAGTTTGTTATTAACGCGAACTCTCCCTCTGCTGTCTTGCATGCAAACATGTATTAGAGCTACAAATTTCTTTGGAATCCCAAGAGAGACTAGGATATAGTACATTTTTTATTTGATAATTGAGTCGTAAACTTTTTGGAAGTCTATGAACAGTTTCCCGAATTCCTTGTTAAACTCCCATTGTTTTTATATTATTTGTCCGATTGTGAATCTTTGGTCAATAGCTGATCAGTTACGTCTGAACCCACATTGATAGTATCCTATATCTTCCGCGAAGGGGGTTAACCTGTCCAAAAGGACATTAGATACAACTTGATAGCAGTTCGAAAGTAATGAAATACCCCTGTAGTTGTTACAGACAGACTTGTCCTATTTCTTTGAAATCGGAATTGACTGATTCGGTCCACTCCCTTGGCATTCGTCCTGTCTCCAAATTTGTTTAATTGAACTGTGTATCTCCATACTTAACCGTTTTCCCCCGCCCTTGATCAGCTCCCCGGGTATGCTGTCTATCCCCGCCGCTTTGTATTTTTAAGTTTTCGGATCGCTTGCTCTACTTCTCTAAGTGTCGGTTCATTTACCTCTATTTCTGGAGTAAGAATACCTTAAAGTCTTCTTATTCTCATTATTTGCGTCTACATTAAGTGATTCATCAAAGTAGTTTTTCCATCTCGTTAATGCTTCCCCGTCATTAACGATCATATTACCATTTTCGTCTTTAATAAAAAAATTTCGATTCTGCTACCCCTTTGGGGTCGCATTAATTCCTTGGTACTTTTTACGCGCATCGTTTTTTTGTGATTTTCTGTCATAGTACAATTTTTTTTTCCTCCCATTCACGTTTCTTTTCCCTTACCACCCTGCTTGCTGCTGTTCTACAATTTCTATAGTTTTCTAGAGCTAGTTCATTCTTACTGTTCAGGCATACTATTATAGCCTTTCCGCGGACCTCTATTAACTTTCTGTACTAGTCGTCGAACCACGGCTTGTCTTTTTTCGGAGGTTTGTGTCCCACTATCTTGTTTCCCGCTGTTTTGAACGCATTTTTTATATTTTCCCACTTTTGATCGACGTCTAGTTTCTGATTTAACGTGCCCGTCACTCGATCACCAATGCTATATTAATTTCTTGCCGGTACTCTATTAGTTTGTTGAAGTCTTTTAGTTTTTCTAGTGCGAATCCTTTTTCATATTTAGTTGAGTGATGCTTTCTGGCTATCGTTAGACGCGTCCTAATTTTAGCTATCACCAGAAAATAGTCCGAAGCGTAGTCAGCCCCTCTATATGACCTAACATCAACAATGTTGGAGCTATGTCTCTTATCTGTTAATACGTGATCGATTTCATTCTTAGTCACGCCGTTTGGGGACGTCCACGTTGCTTTGTGGATATTGGGATGTTTCAATTAAGTGCTCTTAAGAACAAGGTTTCTCGATACGGTGAACTCAATAACTCTTGTACCATTACCATTACTCAGCTCGTGGAGGTTCTCTTTCCCAATGGTTGTTCTAAAAAGATCTTTCCGGCCAATTTTAGCGTTGAGATCCCCCAGTATGATTTTTATATCGAACGTACCGCTTGCGTCTTTATTTGTTAATTGAAATTGGAAGTTCTTAAAGTTTCTAAATATATTTATAATCCCTTAATCTTTAAAACTACTCAATAAGTTAAACGATTAAATAAAAATTCTCTTACGCCCTTACACGTCAGCAGGCGATAAAAGATTGTTCAATAATGTTTTTAGTAGATAGAAAAAAATTAATGGTGTTGAAGACGACAGAGGATTATAAAAGGGTGAGAACTTCAAAATTCCAAAGTAGAAATTCTACATTATAGCTTTATTATTATTTTTATACTTTTTTTGCGGTGCCGGGCGGAGGGAAGAGGGGGCTAAACCATTTTTGATCCCAAGAAAATCCATATCTTGTTTCTTTTCTTTGCAAGCGTAAAGAATCCCTGGTGGACTATGGCAGGGTGGGCATGGCATTGTAGGCAAAATGGATTTTAGAGATAAAGTTGAAACATTTTTTAAACATGCCTTATACGCTGTAAGGGAGTAATAAGAAGCTATTAAACCTAAACTTTAATTTATTGGAAGATCCCTGTGACAATTGTTGAGAGCACAGTAAAATATATTTAATTATTTTATGGATAGCAAAATGCGGTTAGGAAATCTTCAATACATTCAAAATTGTAGGATGAATAAAGCAAAGTATAACAACACTGTAAATATAGACCAGAATATTATAAAACTAAATATATTACAATTCTACAGTTCTATATCTCAGATACATTATTAGGGTCATACATGAAATGTTCTAATTGCAATCGATGTTGTAAATCTGTCTATTTACCAAATAAGTCATGCGGGCCGAACAGAATATCTCAAGGGGCTGTTATGTCCATTTTAACGATTTTTGCTCATTTTATCGTCAATTGGATATTCTTCTTGACCCCAAATTGGAATGAACTTTAGGGTGACATTCCTAAACCCCATACAAATACAATAAATTATGCTAAAACCTATCGCTAATTATATCCACGTTTTTTCTAATTCCTCTGGGCTACGTAAAGACGCGACTTCCGCTGCAATTGGTACTTTTCGATAATGTTTGATAATTTTAGAGGAATATAAAGGTTAATCAAATTTTTTAGAACAATGTATTGGCAAAATTTCTCTCGGGTAACTTCGACCATTATCGGGGATCTATGGGCGTAAGCCACGGGTGAATATTTTATATTGTTAGGTTAATAATTTATATCATAACTAAAATAGGGGGCAAGGGGGTGTGCGCAGGGGGCCATTACTTCCACCCCGCACGAATTAACTATATAATACAGGGATGCATTTATATATATATATACTAGTGAGGCTTTGCCCCCTGCGCGCTCCGCGGGCTAACTCCCCATAATTATATTCTATACATAAATAAGATATTGTTTTAATTATTATTTTTTTTCCTCTTATTTTTATTATACCTTCTACAAAATGCATTTGTAATATCCTTTTCAAGAAGAAGCTACTCTTATGTTGCTTCATCAATTGAGACAATTTTTCGCATGGTCTTAACTTCCGGAAAATATTTCTAGTGATAATATTTGGAATAAATATAAAAACCATTTCACAGACGCTCTGGTTTTGGATTAAGAAAATCTTACTCGTTAACACATAAATCAAATGTTCATTCTAAAAGACAAGTCTTGTGAATCCTTTAAATTACCTGCACCTAAATTAATGTTTTTTTGCAAAAATCAGGTAACTTTAATGAAATTGCTTTTTGTAAAAAAATGTTGAAATACCTATATGCTCAGTTAAATGATGATCATAAATATACTTTTGAAATTATGTGTATATGAGATCTTCATTTTTTTCATAGATTGTCCTGGCGTTTCAGGAAAAACTTTCTTATACAAAACAATTATTTATTACTTATTAGTTTGTATTTTAATATTTTACTAATTTTCAGAACAGTGCACAGTTTTATGATTTTACAAAAAGACTTACTTGCCATGAATTCCACGGTTGTTATTGTTTTATCATAATATAAAATTTGATTCATTACACAAATGTATATCATGTTGTGTACTTCTGGATTTTGTTCAAAGAATTTTTTAGCATGATATAAGTAATAACAACAACAAAAAGTTTAGTTTACCCGTCTATATGCCTCATGGGCGTTTTGGAAAATATAGATGAAAATTGTATGAGATACATATTTTGATTAATGTAAACAACTGTGTAATGAAATGTTGACTGAAGTACAGATTTAGAAGAAAGGGTATAAAAAACTCTACCTAATCAAGATAATGGAGAAATGAAGAAAATCATATAGGATAATTTTACAGAGGAACGAACCGGATTTTCGGAGGGAACTGAGGAGGTGGCTGATTGGGATTAGACGAGGTTAAGTAGGGGCTGACGTGAGCGAAACAATATGATCAACGAAAAGATAGTGTTATAGACGACAGAGGATTATGAAAGGATCGGAGCTAAAAAGGAGGTATTCTACATTATAGATTTATTATTTTTCCTATACTTTTTTTCGGTTGCGGAGGGGAAGGGATAATCAAAATTACTTCAGGGAGATCCTAAACATTTCTTAATTTTTTTAATCACTTCTAAATATTGTTTTATGTTACACGAGTATTTTGAAACAGAAACGTACGATAGCATTTTAAGTTATTAATAAACTTACTGCCGGAAATCGGCGTTTTTCTCAGACTGCATTAAATATAAGAAAAACAAAGCGCCGTAAAGAAAAATGTCTTATTTAAAAGTTTTTGCCCACTAAATTAGTAAAAATTAAAAAAAAAAATTTTCTCTGACCAATAGTCCGGTTGCAAATAACAATAAACCACAAAAACTGTCTTTTTCGTTCTGTTTAAATAACTATTCTTGTAATACAATAACAATGCCTGGAATTCATCCAAATATAGTTTATGTCATGTATAAGTAGCATTCAAAAACTTAGCTTGATCTGCTAGATAGTAGACGAACAATGGAATTTGCAGTAAAAAAATCTTCAAAGTTTCAATTTGTTTTTGAAAAACTTTTGAGGGATCCATTACCACATTTGATTTAACACACTAAAATTATCGTATATTTTATTATTAAATTGTAAAATTTATGATTTTATCATAATAAACTAACATTTTGCTATAAAAACAATTTAGAGCTTAATTGCATATTTATATCTCTTAGGCTTATTACGATTAGACAATGGTTTTCATTGGTAGGGGGTATCTACCTATATTATACAGTTATTTTGGTGGGGATGTCCACACATCCCCCCATGACCCCCTCACCCCCCACAAAATAAGGTAAAATTTTTAATATTTCTCCGTGATTTCAACCCGACAAAAATGTCTAAAACCCCTCCAAGCCCCCCACAGTCCCCCCGCGTGACTTTAATCCACCCCCCCCCCCCATAAAATAGCGTAAAGTTCTCTCAATTTTTCATTAATTTCGAGTAGTTCAAATTTTTCAATCGCCCCCCACATCCCCTTAACTACCCTCCCTGCAAAAACTTTAAATATTTCGTGGAAACGTTATTGAAATTCTATTATTTGAGCCCCCCATCCACCCCACAAAATAAAGTAAAATTCTTAATATTTCTACGTGATTTTAACCCAATCAAATATGTGTAAAACACCCCCACGCCCCTTAATATCCCCAAGCCCCCTCACGTGACTTCGCTGCCCCCCACCCTTCAGAAGATAAGGTAAAATTCTCTTAATTTTTCCGTGATTTAGATTAATTCAATATTTTCAATCTCCCTTACATCCCCTTCACTAGCCCTCAAAAATTTTAGAATATTCAGTCGAAACGTTATTATTATTTTACTATTTAAAGCCCCCCCCCCCCCCCCCACCCCCCCCCCCCCCCCCCCCCCCCCCCCCCCCCCCAAAAAAGAGCCCCCCCCCCCCACACTCCCCATGCCCCCCATCCTCCTCAGCCCCTTACAAAATAAGGAAAAATTCTTTAAATTTCTCTGTGAATTGAACTTAACAAGAAATGTGTACAACCCCTCATGCTCCCCCACAACCCCACACTTTTTAAATTTTTTATATAATATATACTTGTTTTGGTGTGTTATTTATTTTTTCCACACCGCCCAAGAGGCAAATAGACAGGCGTGTTGACCTTTTTTTTGGTGTTATTATTTACATTAGTATTTGAATTGTTCTAAATTATTACACGACGTGATATAAATATGTGTAATAATTAAAAATTTAGATAATAGTGTAATCATAACAACCGTGGAATTACTCACCAATCAGCCTTGTGCTCAAATCTTAAACAGTGCTTTTTTTCGTGGCGCCATTCAAGAGTTGGGCACGAGGCTAATCAGCCCTAATAAACCACGGAGAGACAGAAATCACTTGTACCCAACTCAAAAAGAAAATATTAATCATATCATTCGAATCGCTGTTAATACTTTAAAGTAATAAGTATAAAACTTAGCATAAAATTATTTTTTTTTAAAGAACCCGCCTGCCTCTCACCTAGAACTGTGATAAATACGTATTAAAAAAATTACACAAAAATTTTCAAAGTATAAATTGTTTAATTAAAGCATTCATATTTATATAATTTCATAATCTTACAAAATCCATAAAAATAAATTTTTATAATTTTTTTAATACGTGTAAAAGTAATCATATACAAATGAGTTTTGATAAAAAATTTTAAAAAGTCTAATTATTTAAAACCATTTACATATAAAATCAATTTTTTTCTTGAATAAATATACGTAATTAAAAATATATAATTTTTTAAGATAACTACGCTTTTTAAAATATTATTTCATCATGTGTTGTAATAATATTAAATTAAGAAAAAATATTTGTATGAGAACTTTATTTCTTCAATTAGCATCACAATGTATAAAAAATAATAATACTAAACTATAAAACTTTTTAATAATTCTCTTAAATTATTTTAGTACACTTGATAATAAAATTAATGAATATCAATTGTTCAAGAATTTCTTTCCAAAAATTATTTTTCACTTCAATATTATTTTCATTTTGTATGAAAATACCATCTTTAGTTTTGCATCTAGGTAACGCAACATATAATTGCCCATGTGAGAACAATGGTTTTTTCAAGTATAGACCGACCCTATCGAAAGTTTGACTTTGTGATTTATTTACTGTCATAGCAAAAGCTAAAACTAAGGGAAACTGCTTTCTGTATGAAATGAATTCCAGTATTTGATGTAATGTTTGGTATAAAAACTCTTTGACCAATTTTTTCACCAGTTATTATGTCTGCTTTAATAATATATTCTAATAATATTGTTATTTTTAATCTTGTATCATTACATAAGCCATCAGATATACACAGATTTCTTATCAACATGAAAATTGCTCCAATTTTCAAAATAAGCTCATGAGGTGGTAGACCCTCACGAATACTATTTAGAATTTCCATCGGAAAATTAATACAAATATTATCGTCAGATTTGTCAACACTTTTATAAGTTTCGTGATCAATACTATAACATGTCTTCGCGTTTCCTTTCATTTGATTCAAAATTTAATTATTTAAGAAATACGTGTTTTCATTGTGTAAAATATAACACTTTTCATTGAAAAATTGTCAACTGACTTGAATATTTTTGAACATGCATCTTTTGTTTTCCAAACTTTACGGATTTCAAATGTATCGATATTTCCCTCACCAATATCAAGTAACAATGTTGAAAAGTTATCTTCGATAGAACGCATTTTTTTTAATTTTAGAATTTAGAAAAAATCCCAAAGAAATAAACATTTAATTGTAGGGTACATCAATAATTTAAATCCACTACTTTCTTCTTGAGCAAAACATCTTTTATTGACACAACATCTTTTATAACACTTTTTATAAATATTAAATTGTTTCCTATAATTATAATGATTCTATTACTATTTTTTACAACACGAAGTATTTGATGGAAGTCACCTCCCAAAATAATGAGTTTATCGCCGAAATAACTTTTTTAATCACAAAGGTCCCTTTACATTCTGTCTACTTTTTTTAGAGCTTTCTTAGAAAAGTTCTATGACTTGTCATTCCTTTAAGTAGTAATACTGATGCAATCTCAGTCCATGGCATTGATGGAATTTTATTACCGCAAGAAATAAAGTAATAAATCAGTTTTTTATACAAAAAAGTTTTCCCTGAACCACCAGGATCATCTATAAAAAAATTTTATGATTTTGTTTACATACAATGTCCAAAACATTTTTTTGTTCATTATTTAAAAGATTGTATAACGATTCAAACATGTTTTTTATAAAAAAGTGATTTTTTTGAAATTGTTACTTTTTTGTAGTAAATCAATTGGTTCAGGTGTAGGCAGATGGAATGATTCACAATTATTATCTTCCACAGCAAAAATCTGATTCATATGTAAAAGAGCTTGATTTTCTTTATCAACAATACTATCTTGTATAAAATGCTTTTTATATTTATTCCAAATATCGTTACCAAAAATATTTTCTGAAATTAAAAACGAAGAGAAAAATTGTCTTAATTGAGAAGGTAACATTACTGTACTTGCTTCTTCAAAAATATCATCAATCTGATTATCTCATTCAATGAATCCCATGGCTGTAGCAGTATCTTAAAATTTTTTATGATTTATTCCTTTAAATGTTCTTATATCTTCAAATTAAGTAACTCCTTTAACCTTATTTAATATCAATTCTAAACCAAAACGTTCATGATCTTTTGGAGAAACGATGTTTAATCTTCCAATGGCAATCTTTTTTATTACGTTTTTTCTTTTCTCCCAAGTTTTTAATTTATTAATAAATATATAGTATCTGGAATATTTACGTAATTTAATTATTTGGCAAAATTATCTGTTTTATTCAAGTTTCACCAAGCTGTAAGAGGTGTTTTACTATTTTCTAAAGAACTTTCAATTTTATTTTCTTCAAAAATTATTTTTTGTTTATTTTCAAGGTGTACTGCCAAATTTACTACAGTATGACTTCTACCACAGATTGAAAATATTTGCAATCTCCAAGCTGCTTCCATAAGACTTAGATATCTGCCATCAATATGATTTTTTATTTAATCTGTAATTTTTATATCATTATTATCACATTTTTTAATTTGGGTAAATGCTCAATCACCTCCCTTATGAATGTAATCATAAATATATTTTATGCTTTGTATATATGCACAAAATCCAACATTCATATGGCATTTGTATTTCATTAACAAAAATTGATTATAAGGTGTATTGTCGTGACGTTGCCTTCGGCGGCACAGCCACGTTTTTAATTATAAGTAACACACTGATTTTATGAATTGGGTAAACACAATAAAAAGCACAGTATGAGGGAAAAAAGCCGGTGGCATAAGAAAACCCAGATTTATTGACATAGAAAATAATCAAAATTTGACACTATGATAAGCATAAAAATACTCGCACTGTTGTGTATGGTGTGTATGGCGGGAGGCCGTAATACGCGCACGCGGGGATATTCACGCGGGCATGACGCAACGAGCAAAACCAGTGGATTTCAAATAAATATGCAAAGACAGCTTGTGCTGATGGTGCTCTGG
>JAPYYV010011857.1:0-15090 GCA_030522625.1 Copidosoma aretas | reverse complement strand
TTCGATAGTAGCCCCCACACGTCATTCCACGCTGCCCTGTCCCACTTTTTTCGTTAGGTTATCCCTTACTTACCTAACAATCTACAAGGATATAAAATGTATTTAAGTCTAATATGTTCCCTTCCTCCTACTGCCCCCCCCCCCGCCGCATTTTAACCATAGCCAAAGATGGCCGACGTCACCCAAAAGTCACATTCTCGCTGAAGTCTCCCGAAAACAGACAAATTATTCCGATTACAGACGAATCGTTTTACCTAACCCTTAACATCGTCGAACATTAACGAAAACAACCGATTGCTGCTAAAGCCACAATAACCAGGAACCCTTTAATATACCCTAATAATACCTTATTGCAGGCATTAGGCAGAGCAATTAATTCATGCACATGATGCTAAAAATGACTAGGTGAGTGTCACTGATCAGATATAGTTTGCTAGACTACGGAGCAATCATGATTTGCACACACGTCTTATTTGGCTAATAGACAGACGCACAACAATAAAACGTGACTATTAATAATACTTAAGACAAACATTTTCACCCAACCCCCCAACATCGTCGAACATCGACGAAACCAATTGATTGTAGCTAAAGCCGCTTCTTCACAGCCCCTCGGGATTTTCTATTTTGCCCGCACGTCTTATTTGGCTAATAGACAGAAGCACAATAATAAAATGTGACCATTATTAATACAACTGATGAAACAGATAACGAAACACCCGTACGCTCAAGCGTTACGAGATAAAAATAAAATATAACCTAAGCACCTGCAACCAAATGATCCAATAGACTTGCCCGCTTATAGTGCCCAAAAAGAGATCATTCATTTACTAAGAGTGTTAGCAGAGAAGTATATTGGGTTTCGGAATAAAGTACATAGAATAATACGCTATATTATACCCTAATAACACTATATCGCAGCAATCGGGTAGAGCAACCGATTAATGCACATGATGCAAATAAAACCAGGTGTGTGCAAATCATAATTGTGCTGTAGTCCAGCAAACTACATCTGAGCAGTGATAGGCTTAGAACTCCCAATCGGAAACCATGTTTTTTTCATACAAAATATGATTACCAATATATTTTTGTGTATTACACTTATTATATAAGTGTATTATACTTTCGATCATGATGGAAACAAACAAGGTTTGCTGTATAGCACATTCATTTGACAAGGGAGAAAATCAATTAGATTTTAGGGCAATAAAGCTCTAAATTTGTTGAAAAGAACACACTTCTTTTAATACAATGTTCTACTACGTCAAACATAATTAATATTGCTGTACTGAGGCAGGAAATAAAAAACCTTTCCGTCAGTGATACAGCTGTGGAAAGCGATGCTTACCCAAAATCCGTACACGTTAGCCCAATACGTAATTCAAATAAAATGAAATTAAAGCACAAATGAACAGATAACAAAATAAACTCTTTCGCTAACACTGTTTGTTGATTAATAATTTATTTTGTAATCCAGAATGTAAGCAGAGTAGTCTATTGGGTTTCGGGATAACATACATAGGATAAACACACCTTATTACAGGAATCGGACAGAGCAGCTGACTCATGGACATGATGGAAAGATAATCAGGCATGTGCAGACCATGATTACGTTGTATTCTAGCGAAATATAACTAAAATGTAATTGACTAGGGATTCCCTAATCAAAAACCATGTTATTTTCATATATAATTTGATAAGCACTATTCTTGCGTGTATTACACTTACTGCATAGGTGTATTATAATTTCGATCATGATGTCAATAGACAACGTTGGCTGGATATTATATGCTTTCGAGAACGAAGAGAACCAATTAGACTTTGAGGCAAGTAAGCTTCATATTTGTCTAACAGAAAATATGTGACTTAATACAATGCTCTACTACTACGTATAAAAATAAACTAACTTTGTGTTACTACGGCGGAAAACAAGAAACGTGACTAACAGTAATACCTGTGATAAAACAAATACTGGACAGAAGACACGTACACTGAAGCTCAATACTCAATTCAAATAAATCAAAACCCACGCACCTCAAACAAAATCACCAAATTAACTCGCCCCATTACAATGTTAATTAATAAATAATTTATCTACATATTTAATATAATTATAAAGAAAAGCTTCAATTTGAATATCTAGCACCTACAACCAAATACGCTAAAATACTACAACCAAATATCCGAAGGAAAAACCAATAATTAAAGTCTAAACTATCTATTTTGTTTATATTTGGGTTATTGGAAGAGTGGGGATATTATAATTATTTCAGAAGTAATTATAGAATCGTTTATCTTTAGTCAGTCAAGAAGAAAGTGGCAATATTGTAGGAAAAAATTTTGAAAAAAACTATGGCACCCATGTATCAAGTTATACTTTTCCGGCAAACAATATGCATATATGTGGCTGATTACGCCTAAATTAGTTCTGTAATGATACCAGCTCAAATTTTTAAATAATAAGACCTAATAAAAATCAAGTAATTCATCCATGGAACCTCATATTTATAAACCATTGATAGAAAATATTATATATGTAAAACTTTTTCAAAACAAATTTTTAAAAAAGTGTAAAAATTGAGAAAATAATTATTCATCTATTCAAAAACTAACAGATTAGTAAAAAGAAAGAAACATTATTTAATATACAGAAAAGCTACAACTGGAATCTATTTTTAAAGTTTTAAAAACTTATGAATTCAATTATTTTATAGTTTGATAGTGTAAATCAACAAATATTTAAACAAATTTAAAAAAAAACCGTAATTTAATATTTAAATTAAAAGTGAGTTACAAACTAAAGTATAGAAGGTAGTTATGTATAGCTTATTAACAGAGCTAGATAAGTATCCACTGTACACGGTTTGTATGCACGAGATCGCGAGTATGAATCCAGTGAAAAAATATTTTTATTTCGAATTTGAAAATTCACTTACTTTACGTATTTTTGTAGGGGGAAAAATTAGAAATCATTCATCTACTTCTCTGCATACCGGTCATATAGAAGTATCACTTTAATTTAATTATTTTATTCATTGAAGGATGCTATTAATGGTTATCTTATACAATCCTAGAGTTATCATAAAAAATCTGGGTGTTGGCGCGCGGAGCGCGCAGGTGGCGAAGCCCTACTAGTATATATATTACTATGGAATAATTATTTCAAGCGCCGATATAGCGGGACCCAAGAAATTCTAACTTACTCCTGTCACAAACAAGATGAAACAAATATTAGATCAATTAAAATTCTTTTTTAAGCCTTTGTCCATTTAAGCCTCAGAAACATGCCGTTTTTCGTAGAATGACCCATATGCCTATTCAGCATGTTAAGTCACTACTAGCACTGCTCGGTGGATGAAATTGAAACTCAAACCTACTGCATTTTTGGCGTTTAATTGAAAGCCTGCTAAAGATAATATTGAATTATTTTATTCATTTTTAAAGTCACAGCTCAAAATCTCTTTCTTATTAGATCAAATAAAGTTAAAAAGTATATTACAGTTATTAAGCATAGTAATTGCTTCAAAAATCTGATGCAACGTATGGTGTGCAACCTAACCAAGAAAATTGATATGTAGCTATTTATATGGGTACAAACGTAAAGAGTATAGCACAAATTTTAAATGCATGTATTGCTGTAAAACACTGTTTTATCTTGAGCTGCTTTCAATTAATGGATACTGCACTGAAATCAAGCGAAATAATTCCATTTTTAGTTTGGCTGCCTTTTAATTGAGCGCCAAAAACGCAGGACTTTTGAGTTCCAATTTCATCCATCTAGCAGTGCTAGTAATGGCATAACATGCCGAATAGGAATGTGTGCTCGACTGTAGCTGGACAATGGCTGCTTCTGCTACACTTAAAATAAAAATAATATGAGTGTTTTATTTTAATTGTCGAATGTATTTTTATTTTTATAATGATATTCATGTACATAAAGCCTATTTCCCGTTAAAAATTCAATATATCTCCATCATCACTCACCACAAATCTCCATAAATTCTTCCACTGTAATAATCATCGTACTACATGCCGTTAAAAAATATTTTTCATGCCGTTAAAAAAATTTTCTTTTGCAAGGACGGATAAACAATACAATGTTATGATACAATCGTTGTCGACTCAGCATACATAAATATGATGAAATTTTACTATATGATGCTTTTGTGCCAAAGATAAAAAGTAGTACAGTTAGGATAAAACAATTATTTTCTACGTCTTATCAAGATATTTTATTTCGATATAAATTACGAAAAGAGTAGGTATACGTAACTTATAATTGGTACATTTATGAAAATTACAGCCACATATACAATCAGATAAATTTTATACATATGTATTCCTACGTTACATTCTGTTGCAGCGGTGCATACTGCATTTTATTTTTCGATTATCTTAAAGTAAGTCAACTACTCGAATTTGAATAGATAGGCCGCGCGCGCGCATAACTTACGCCATACAACCGCTAGAGCGCAAACGCAGGAGAAACGAGCAACCCAAAAAAAAAGGTACAGAGCGCTGGTATAAAGGCGAGCCGTGGCACCGAACGAATCATTCTACCTTCGAGAGCTCACACTTGCGTATCACGCAGATTTGAGTCTTCGCACGGGAGTTCGCGCCCGCTAGTCGCGAACTTATTGAGTCTCCCATTCATCATGATAAGTACCCATATCTGACGAGACTTGTTTCTTCTTTGTAACCTGGCACCCGGGAGTTTTCCAGAGTCTACCCAGTGCGACGCAGAGTAGTTCATCACCAAGCCCAGTGTGAGAGAGAGAGGGAAGAGAGCTGACCCGGCCGAGATCATCTGATGCGAGAGTGAGCCCAACAGATCTCCTAGAGAAAGTGTGAGCATATTTACTAACCGGTAGTACCTGAGAAGTTCAGCTTCCGTGCCCCCCAGTACTTGATCCACTTGCGGAACAGAGACCACGTGTCTTAAGCGAAGGTACTTTAAGAGATTTCCGGATATTTTTAGACACCTTAGAGACTCTAAGTCGCGACTTGTTCTTGAAGAGCGTTCTTGTGTAGATAACTAGCCTAAACATGTTTATCACGTGATTTCCGATCGATTTGTAAAAACCAGGGGTTCTGATGGATAAAAAGGGTTCATAAATATTTATTTGTCGGTAAAATAGAAAATTAGTATGGTAACTTCTGAGAATCGATCAAGTAGAAAAACGTTCGGAGAATTAGAGGAGTGTGGAAATCTATGGCAATCGGTAACATAGAAAAGTGATAATATCGGATGATACATGTTTTGTCGCAGAATCTTGCTCAGCGGATGTATATATTTTTTCTTTTGATTACATTTGGTTTCTTTGTGAACTATGTATAATTATTGTTTCCGTTTTATTAAGACTACCGTGTATTGAATCTAGTAAATACACTTGTACGTTATTACGCATATACATATTCAAGTGTGTACTAGATTAATTAAGAATATAGAAATAGAGAACGATCTATTTCTATTATAAGAAAGTCATCAAACGCTCATTTAGAAAAAACCCTACATCTTTTTGGATAACACGCAGGTCTATAATATAATATTTCTTTATTATATATAAATATTATTTTGATTATTAGTTAATAGGAAAATTCTTATTATATTTGGGCATGTAAACGAGGGAGAGTATTACTTTTAGTAACCGCGAAAATCAATAAAGAGATCTTTTACTATTGATCACAGTCCTATGCCTGTGGTGTGTGAAAGATCCGACAAACAAATTATAAATTGAAATTATAATAAATTAGTATTTTTGAGGTGACGTAAGCATTATGCTATTTTTGCGCTGGGCCACGAACCTATCCGCCAACACACAGATGGATTCAATGGCTGTGTGTTGGCACCAAATTTGTTATTTTGCGGTCATTTACCTAAATTTCTTGTCGCCTTTTTTCCGTAAGATAACCAGAAAAGAGGGAGGCTGCAATGTAATTTTTATAAGCTGGTTTGGTAGAAACAAAAAAGTTTGTTTAATAGTATTGTATTGTTCATCCGTAATTAAATATAAATATTGTTTAAATTTCACAGGAAAATTATGAGATGTGTGTAATACGATTATTGATGCAGTGGAAAAATTTATGGAGATTTAAGATGAGTGATAATGGAGATGTATTGAATTTTTTACGGGCAATAGTCCTTGTGTATATGAATATTATTATAAGAATAAAAATGGGTTTAGTAATTAAAATAAAAGACTCATATCATCTTTATTTTGGTGTGCAAAAAAATACGAAACTTGACGTTTTAAAAAATGATCTTTTTACTTTTCAAATCCAGAGTTTCATAAAAAAAATTAATCAATGTATATAGATTAAATTTTTAATAATCCATGTACATAGAGTAGTAAAGATTGTTAGTCTGGGTGCATCACTTTTGCCTAACCTTTTACATTTGTTCAAAGGTAATTTTTATAGAGGTATCACACCTTATTAAGGCATGAAATGTTAGTACTACCTTGCACATTAAAGCATCTTAAACTCTTTTAAAGTGAGAAAGAAGAGGGCTGGAAAACTCATCAATAAAATTGATTGAACTTATACAGGGTGTTCCAAAAATGTTCCAGGAAAACTATAGGACGAGATTAAGCTTGTATAATCACTGTAAAAAAATACTTTGAAAACTCTTATAGCCTGTTATGTGGTGCAGAAATTCCTTGATTTTTAATTGACAATATCTCGAAAACCACGTATCAGATCGAAATTTGGTAAATAGCTTTTTTGTTCATCTTTACAAGTTTAATCTCGTAGTATAGTTTTCATGGAACATTTTCGGAACACCCAGTACACAGTGTATATGATACTCGCATACAGCTTTAAACAACCCAGTAGCTCTCTACCAATAAGTACATTATTCGCCAGAAACAGAAATATAAGCTTTCTTATTAATTCCGAGAATCCTGTTGGAAAAGTGATGAAAGTTCAAAAATAGTATCAAAAATTAAAGATATACTAATGAGAATCATTTATATGTTATACTTGTAAAGTGACTCCAATGCTTGTACATAAATATAAAACGTATCAAAATAACTCTAATGGGTATTACCAGCACATATTAGTATTTCCGAGAATTCTTCACAACAAGCATCCATTTCGAAGGAAATAGTAGTTGGCTGATTCATTGCTTTGGATGCCAAAAATTGCTAGTACATGGATGTTTGTACAATGCCACTAACATTGAAGTACATGTAACAAAGTCTGAATATTAAAATTTTTATTATGTTGTCTTTCCACTCATGAATTAACTCTTATCACATCGTAGTCTGCATGTACTGCGTGAACCTTGATTGACTCGTTGAGCACTGCGTGGTGACCATTAATAAATTTGATGACTTACCTACAATATAATTCAGTTTTGTTGTAAGTTGTGGAGTCAACTGCTTAAGTGACTATAGCATTTTTGCCAAAATGATGGTAGCCAATTTCTAACCATCTGTAATGTTACAAATTAACTAAAATTCAACCTTGACTTCAACAGTTTTGTTTCTAGCGACTGACTTAGTTTGTCTGTCTCGAGCAGAATCTTTTGTAAGAGTATGCACTACTCATATCTCTCAAGTACCTCCTATGACTGAAATTAAAAAATTCTATCGTAATTCTTTAAATTCTAATAAATAAATTAATTTTGCAGATTAAATTTTTCCTAAACTTAAAATCAAATACTAAGATTTTAGAATGAATTAGATGCACACGCATCAAAAAATTTCATTAATATAATAAATCAGGAACCAGTATTGGTGGCTATTTCCGTTTCAGCTCTGTTCGATGAATTAATAACTCAAGTTTAATCATAAAAGCCAACTTGGATTATGTGTAAGCAAAAAACACTTAATTCATAATCTGAAGATCTTTATACTTTAGAAGCACAATTAATAATAGTATTTTCTCTGATTTGCAGTTACTTTAAGTATGTGATGCTAAAGTATTAGTTTATGTACAGTCTCGGTTGTTTTCCACGTATATAACTCCTTCTATGGGTGTTATCGTGATGTTTCGTTTTCTTTAGAAATTTTTCTAAAAATTACATCGCACTTATCTCATCACAAAACATGATATGTCAAAATTTCAGGGGGCCTAGCTTCATAGAGTTTAAGAAATAAAATTGCAAAGATTTACGGTTTTACACGGGCTCTTATTAAGACACCGCAAAGTGTGGCAAAAACGACTTTTTGAGGACAAAAATCGATCCATCGAACAATTTTAAAGATAAAAAAAATACTATGATACTCGTAAGATGATGTTTTATGATAAACCTCTGCTATAATATGAAATTTGTTGAACATGACCTCAAAAAAATTACATTCTCAATAAATCTATCGTTTTATGCTTTTGATTTTCATACAAGCAATAGTTTAATCTACAACTTAACTTCAAATTTTCTAAAAACGACTTTTTTCAGACAAAAATCGATCCATCGAGAAATTTTAAATATAAAAAAAAAGAAATACTGATGCTCGTGAGATTAAAATAACAAAATAATTTTTTGTATGGTAATCAATAAATGCGCTTGATTATTCGATTCTACATTGTTTATTATAGGAAATTGATTTATTTGTTAATAAACAAGCGTCCTGGTTCTCTACGAATTAAGATTAACGAATTAAGTAACACTGTCTTGCAGTGCATGCGCCACATCAATATTACACAACAAATAACCAATGGCCGATCAACATCGCACGCTAATTAATTAATAAATATACAAATTATCCATAATAAATAGTCTACCACTTATAACCGAGCTAGCTTATTGATTAGTAAATGAACAAATCATCTATAAACAATAATCTACAACCTAATAAACCAGCACGCATGTGAATTATTCAATAAACAAAGTATCCGTAACGAATCCATAACCTATTGACCTAGCACGCTTGTTGATTGGTAAATAAATAATTTATCAATTATCAATAATCCATCACCTGATAATCCAGCGCTTCTTGACAATTAAGAAATAAACCATACATAGAAAACAATTTATACCTGATTGACTTAGCACGCTTGTTGATAAACGAATAAATTAATGATCTATAACAAATAATCTAAATCGTAGAGAACTAGGATACTTGCTTATTAACATATAAATCAATTTTCTATAAAAAATAATGTGTAATCAAATAATCGAGTGCGTTCATTGATTACCATACAAAAAAATTATTTTATTATTCTAATCTCACGAGCATCAGTATTTCTTTTTTTTTTATATTTAAAATTTTTTGATGTCTTGATTTTTGTCTGAAAGAAGTCGTTTTTAGAAAGTTTGAGGTTAAGTTGTAGATTAAACTATTGCTTTTTGCGAAAAAAAATATAATCATATAAAATGCATCAGCTCAACCAGCAATATAAACTTGTTAGAGTTTATATGAAAATCTAAAGCATAAAGCGATCGATTTATTGAAAATGTAATATTTTTTAAGGTTATGTTTAACAAATTTCATATCATAGCAGTGGTTTATCATAAAACATCATTTAACGAGTATTGCAGTATTTTTTGTTTTGTTTTTATCTTTAAAATTGTTCAATGGATCGATTTTTGTCTGAAAGAAGTCTTTTTTAGAAAATTTTAGGTCAAGTTATAGATCAAACTATTGCCTTTTGCGAAAAAAAAATATAATTATATAAAATGCATCAGCTCAACCAGCAATATAAACTTGTTAGAGTTCGTATGAAAATCTAAAGCATAAAACGATCGATTTATTGAGAATATAATTTTTTTGGGGTCATTTTCAACAAATTTTATATTATAGCAGTGGCTTATCATAAAACATCATCTTACAAGTATTATAGTATTTTTTTTTATCTTTAAAATTGTTCGATGGATCAATTTTTGTCCTCAAAAAGTCGTTTTTGCCACACTGTGTGCCGCTGCCAACTGATTTCCTAAGATACATTTTTACCTTTAACTAGGTTAATTTTCTTAAGAATTCCACAAAAAATGAATACAATAAAATTTATTCTAATCAAAACGATCATTTCAAATTGCAGAGAGACTAGCTTTACCGTTTTAAAAATTCATTGACCGGAAGTTACTGCATAACGTTATTTGTATAATTGTATAGTTGTACAGGTCCAAAAAAAGTCCATGTTATCTATAAGTTTTCGTATTGTAATAATTTTTTCCGTTGTTTTTCATGCGTGTACATCAGACTTAGTACTTATTTACGTTTTTCGTATGAGAATACTTATATTGAAAAGGTGTAAAACAAAAAAAAATTTTTTATGTTAACTGTACCACGACAACCCCCTTAATTTATCGGTCACACTTCCAACATATACCACTCTCATAAAATTTTTTTTATCATTTTGAAAATCTTATGGTATCATTAAGTGGATGTATATGAATCCAAAGAGACAGAACTCCCCGTTCCCAAGTTTAAGTTAGGAGAATAAATAATTAAATTTACATACTCAATTTTATATGAAATAAGTGTATGAATAAAATACTGTATTGTCCTAATTTAAACAACCCGTCTGCCTCTCACCTATTCCTTTGACGTACACTTGTTACAAAAAAATTATTTAGTTGCACCAATTTCGTACATCAACAATAAGGACTAAATTCCGATCTAAAATTAAAAATATTGATAATAATGAGTTAACGAAAATGTTAAAAAGTAAAAGACACAATAATTTTTGCATAACATGTATACAAAGCTATTATATTGTTAACCAATTTTGATTGAATAATTCGAAATTTATCATCCTGAAATATTCAATATGTAATTTTTTCAACAAAAAAGTATCATCATAAAATACATATACACCATGTCATATATTATTATTCAATTATGAAGTAACAATTAGTATAATAACTTCGAATGTATCTCAGTAAATTTTGTCAATCTATCTATAAGAAGTATAATGTAATGTCAATCTATAATCTAAAAATCTCTTTTCAAATAATATTATCGATTTCTTTATTTTTTTCTCTTTCTATTTGAATAAATAAATTATTTTAATTTTTGCACCTTGATAAAGCAACGTATAACTGACCATGAGAGAATAAATATTTCTTAAATATAAACCTACATTATTAAAACTTTGACCTTAAGATTTATTTATAGTCATAGCAAATGCAACAACAATTGGGAACTGTTTACGATATAAAGTAAAAGGTAATGTGGAATTATTTCCAGTATTTAAAGTTATTCTTGGAATGAAAACCTTACTTCCAACTTTTTCACCAGTAATTGTTTCCCCTTCTATATTGTAATTTAGTAATTTTGTAATTTTTAATCTTGTACCGTTACATAAACCATCTGATATACTCAAATTTCTTAGTAAAATAACTATTGTACCAATTATATGGAAAGTCTCCATACCTCCTTCTCCAATTTTTGATAGTAATTTTGAAAATTTTTTATCATTTGAACGAATATTAATTTTTAAATTTCAAATTTTGAATAAACTCCAGAGAAATGATGATTTATCAGTTTCTTTTATTATAATTTTTCTATTACTGTCTTTCACTACTGGTAAAATTTGACGAAAATCCCCTCCTAAAACAATTAATTTATCTCCGAAATATTTATCTGTGTTACATAGATCGCGCAATGTTCTGTCTACTATTTCCATTGCTTTTTTAGGAATCATCGAAGCTTCTTCCCAAATAATCAAATTAACGTCCCGTAATTTTTAACCCATTTTTTTGGGTTAGCTCCTCCCAGCTCCCCCTCAGCTCCACCTCCACCTTCCCCTCACCTTCCCCCCAGCTCAAACCCATCTTCCCTTCGCCTCCTTATCACCTCCTGCTCATTTTTTACTCACTTAACTCGATTATAAATTCATCGATAGGATTTTATAATTTGGTCTTATTTAGATTATGCACTTTTAAATGTTTTGAGATTGTAATTATAATAAAAAAAGATAAATAAAATAGAACAAGGGTAGAAAAAAGTATCTTTTAGTACCAATATATTGATTGTGTAGTATTGAAAAATTTAGCAGTAATGTTAGCTCTTCAAAGTATCCACAGAAGTTAAAAAGTAATGGACAAATAGAACAGTTTTATGAATTAAACAATAATTTGTTCTATTTGTTTTAAATTGTGGCATTTCATATGCCCTCTTAAACCGTCATATTTTTTAAAACCCTCAAAATATTTAAAAAAAATTTTCCTATGTCCTTTTTTATGAATGAATATATATGTTTATTTAAATGTGTCGATCTTTTAAAACTTTTCTTACATTCAACGCATTTAAATAATTCTTCTTTACTATATTCTTTGAAAAATAAGATTTAGCTAAAGTTTAATATTATACTGTCTATATCTATAAAACGTTTTTTTATAAATTAAAATTACATTAAATGTCATTATAAAAAAATATTAAATTCGAATACCTGTAAAAAAAAAAAATTACTTTAATGTAACAATTTTAAGTCTGTAATAAATTTTTCAACCTTCATTTACAAATCTTAGAATACATCAAGTAAAAAAATTTTGTTCATAATAACCAAACATTGGAATTGACGCTATAAAAATATTCGCAATAGTTGAGGGTCTCTTAAGCTGAAGAAAAAAAATCATAAAATCACTAGAAATTATTAAAGCTTTTAAAGCTTTTCAAATAGAATGGTGGTCATTGTATGGAATGTGTGAATAGTGTTAAAAAAAAATAAAGAGCATAAATGCATTCAATCGACGGAATTATTGTACTAACATAAGTATATAGATGATCTTATATTAATGTAATATAGATACGATGAAATTTATTTAAAAGTCCGATTATTTTCAATATGTTAATTATAGTTCTTATAGTCGTTTCATAAGTATTTAAAGTAATGGTCGATTTAAAAAAAGAGCCAGTGAGTTAACCCAAAAAAACAGTATCATATTTGTTCTATATAAATGCACTCTGTAATGCGTGCTAAGTTAAGGTGGATTCTTTGTTATCTAAAATTATAATCCATCACGTCTGTGTATCTGGCCGAAGTCCAAGATCAAGCAATCTTTTTTTTTTTTTAATGTTCTATCATTTTTGAAATAGAAAATTTTTTTAAAAGAAATGTTTTCAAAACAGCATAAAAAAAATCTGATATGTTTATAAAAAAAAAATTAAAATATATTTCTATATTTGTTTTTTAAATTAAAGAATAAGAAAATTATAAGCTACTTTGATAAATAAAAGAAAACTTCATTATCATTATAAGAAATTTTATACATTTATATGATGATTATCAAAATGATTTATCTCATAAATATGCATAATTGAAAAATTGGCAAGCATAGCGCGCCAGTAGGCGAAAATACATAT
This sequence comes from Copidosoma aretas, assembly GCA_030522625.1. Taxonomy (NCBI): domain Eukaryota; kingdom Metazoa; phylum Arthropoda; class Insecta; order Hymenoptera; family Encyrtidae; genus Copidosoma; species Copidosoma aretas. The sequence goes on along the minus strand of JAPYYV010011857.1, from coordinate 1,837 downwards.
GGAATAAATATCACAAAAAAGTAGGACAGATTACGTAATGTAATTACACCGGTAGCAGAGGAACTATAAACGATAAAATCTATAAATCTACAAATTATTGCAAATTAGTAAACAGATTCTACAATAATTTAGCAAAAAATATGGATTATCGATAAATTCATTGAATAAAATAATAAGAGATGAAAAAATTAAATAAAACAAAGAAAACTAACAAAAGTAGCAGATAGCAAAATTTCAAATGAGTTTTGGAGAGCTATTAAAAAATAAAAATAGAAAAATAAAAGGGATGGTAATAAGAAAGGAGGACGAAAAAATTCTTTCAAAAATATGTCAGAAGACAACAATGATGCATGTTATACGGAGAACGAATAGAGGAGTATTGGAATCAATAGCTATTCCAAAAAAGATTTTACGAGGATATATCCATCACTGAATAAAAGAAAGTCTATGTAAAAATAAAAAAAAATATAAGTCACAGAAGACAGAATTATTGAAAACTATTTCATGAATTAGCGAATAATTTGGATAATTGAATTTAAAAACATACTTCATAGCTAATAGACTAACACATATACAATCAAAAAGTATAAAATAGCAAGAATCTATCAAATCTACAAGGGAGAGAAAGAGTAGAAGGATGTTTAAACGACGTAAAAATGAGAGAGATAAGCATAAAAAAAAGGGGAAAATAGATTCTGATTTACAAATATCATGTTGGGTTTAAATACACCAGGATAGATATAAAAAATAGAGGCGGGAAGAGTTAGCCTAGAACTAGGCATAAAAAAAAGGGAATAAATTCACTTTTCGGACATAACAAAAATATACAAGAGCAGGTGGCCTTATTTATGACTAATTGAAAAATTAACAGACTTTACGAATAAGAATCATATAAAATAGGCAACAAAGTTAAGGTTGTAAATAAAAAGTAGAGGATTGGAAAACATTAGGATTTATAAAAAGAACATCAAAGGGAAATAGACTTGATAAAATCAAAGATAATTTTACAAAGGAAAAAAAGACTCTTGTCAATCAGAAAATACAATAAAACTATATGGTAATTGACACCTCTATCATCGGTAAAATGTAAAAAAAAGAAAAAAGCAGAGAGACAAATAAAGCAAAAATAAATGGATATAGGTGAGTTTAAAAGTTTTTAAGTGATAGAGTGTAGGATCTGCAATGAAAGAAAAAAATTTATGAAGCACACATTGCTACGTAAGGAGGTAAAAAAACAACAAGTAATATAATAATAATAGCAGTCAGAAATGTAGGATTAAAACATAATGAAGAGATATGCAGGAGAAAGATGATTTATGTGAAAATATAAGATATGTATTCAGGTAAATAGGGCACAACAATAAAGATTGAAAGTACAAAAATATGTAATGAGTTGTAAATAATAATATTATGTAAATGTAAAAAAAAATCTTAACAAGTTGTTGTATGTTTAATCAAGTGCATAAGTTACTCAATAGAAAATAATATTTGTGCTAATATAAGAGGACAAGAATTTTTAATAGTTATGAAACAAACAAAGAAAATGTAGAAGGCAAAAAAAACTATACAAGAAATAGAAAAATTATAAAAAAATCAGTTCACATTAACAAATAATAAAAAAGAATTTCAAAATTATATCTTAATATAAACTTATATCCATGATTTATTTTAAAATGACCAAAAATAACGAACAAAGGCTTATAACTATTGCTGTAATTATAATGATTGCGTAAGTATTGTACGAGGGTGGTCCGATAAGTACCTAGCCTCACCGCCCGATGGCGCTGCTATGGCTAGAGAACTATACTATCGTATAGTACATTCTAGCAGACGGCTA
>JAPYYV010011856.1:0-25907 GCA_030522625.1 Copidosoma aretas | reverse complement strand
AAAAGTTAAAAAAAGTTGGTAATACTGGTGTAAAGAAAGTTCGAAGTAAAAAAAAGGCAAAGAAGACATCAAAGGTGGTTGCAAATGTCAAGTACTTGAGTACAAAAACTTTCCGAAGAAAATAATTTTGTTTTGGAATTATGCTTGATTTTGACAGAAAAGCCACATCTTAGACGCTATTTTAAGACCACACTCCTAACAACTGAAAATAAAGCTTAAATATGGATCAGGATAATACACCAGCAAGTGAAAACTTATATTGAACAGAAAAAAGAAAAAAAAAACTTATCTTCAAAAAATTTAAAAATCTCCTAAATAATTCAAAATTTGTAGGTCAGGATTTTATTCTTCGCATTTCTCCACATGTTTCTGTTATTCTGTGTCATAATAATTATAAGATCCTGAAACATTCATGATACAATTCTTTTTCTAAGGAACCTTATGTAGTTTAGGCACAAATAATCTCGGTCTATTCCACAGTGGCACCGCCGACGCACGTACACAAAGTAATTGTTTTATATTGAGTATTAATAGGACTGTTTATTCATCAAATAATCTATATATTTAGAACTTTATAATTAACCTTTTTTCAATCCACAGGTGCGGAAATTATAACATTTAATAAAAATTATACCACCCTTTCCTATCGCTTGGATAAAAAGTGACTTTTTGCAAAAGTCGACAGTTAGAAAAAATTTAAATCATATTTATTTGAAAATTTGCCTATAGCTACGAGACCACACCACTGACAACATACAAAAATAGACTCTTTACTACTGCTGAAACACAAGTTATAAGATTTCCAAGTTTTGCAGAAAAATCGTCGTTTATTGCGAATTTTGGGCCATCCGCTGGTCCTATTCAGCTCTTTGGGATTTTGTTTTTTTAGTTTTTCTATTAATCACATTTGTTTCACGTAAACTTTTTTTGTAGAAGCTTTAGTTGTTGCTTTAGATGTAAACAGCTGTTTTTTACTATTTTTGCTAGTTTTTGGCACTTTGACATTATTTTGGTATAATTTTAAGAGCAATCAATTCGTGATACTTTAATATTAAAAAGGGTATAGGACTCGGGACTTCTAGCAGAAACTTTTAACTAGTAAGTCATTAGATTGGGTGTTAAAGGAATTGTCTAGTGTTATGTACATTTTTTATGAATTTTAAGATTTAGATAGTATACGTTCAGAAAAAAAAACATTTCGAATGAGTAATTGTGCTACGCTCTGAGTCATAACTAATGAAAATTAAGAACAATTACGAGTTAAAATTTATCTAAAGTACTCCTAAAGTATTTGTTTGCTCCTCTCTACTTGTGTTTAGATTTTGCAATTTACACTAGAAAATCAATTCTTATTCTGCAATTTGCCAACTCTTATTCTGATTTTATCTCTATTCACTCTTTTTTGGCTTACTATCTCGCTTTTATATATTTTATACTAACCACCGTAGTTTAAACATAACCTAACACTTCTCTTCTCCCTTCTGTATGGCGGGCCTCTTAGCCCTTCCGTCCTTTCTTCGACATGGCCGCCCAAACAGACGACCCGTTCGACCCTGACCCTGGCGCTGAAAGTTCCCCTTTCTCGTTTTCCCTAAGTGAGATTAAATACGGTTCTGATGAAAAGATGTCAGAAGTAGAGGCTTCGTGAATTCTCCGCTCTCTTAAAAAAAACAGTACTAAAATAAAAAACAGGTCCAGCTGTTCATCGATTACAACGCATCATCTAAAAACGACAAAAATTCCAAAGTCTTTAAACGGCATCACATCCACCTTTTTCCACTCTAACCGATTTCTCCAATCTGGTCCACTTTCACCTACGTTTAACATAGACCCCTTACGCCAATCTTTTCAAAACTCCTAATCCTCCCTTTCGCTATTACAGTATTTGACCGTACTTCCATCAATAAATAACCTCTTGAAATTTCTGCCTCATTCAAAATAATAGTTTAATCCAAACTGTCTAACTCTACCGAACAATCTCCCTTTTCTACATCGAAAATAGAAAGAATTCATGCCATAGACATGGCCAGAAAACTCATTTTCTCGTTCACAAACAACGCTTTGACTGAATTCTAACAATCAGGCCCCTTTCAACGTATGTAAAATGAGAAACCACTGCGATGTAGCCTATAGCCTCCTGAAACTAGATTTTTTTGAAAGAAATAACCTTGGCTCTAATTCCAAGCTTTAATGTTTTCAAAAATTTGTAATATATGTACATACTGTTTTTAATTTAATGAATATTACAAAAATTTAAATACATATAACTAAATAAAAGAATATTTAGTAAATTAAGTGTCGCTTTTTAAAGGAACCTGATGAAATCAAGTAACTAAAATTTTATATCTTTTTATCGCAATGTTTTGTCCTGTTATTGCATAAATATTTTGACTTGAATTAAGCATAAATAAAATTAAATTATTTTCACAAAAATAATACATATCACGCATGTTCATTGTAATCATCGGACAAAATGTACACCCCTTTGCCTTTTTATCCTGTAGATCATATGATAACGTAATTTATTACTAAATGGATTCACTGCCTTATCTATTAAATCTCCTCCGGATAGAAAATTTTATGTCTTGTCATTCCGATTATTATGTGATAAAAATGTTAGTTTAATGGCAATAGTAGTATTAGGATAATCAAAAATAATAATAATAGTGATGATAATCGTATAAAAAGGTGTTTTCAAAAAGAAAAAGTCGAAACTGTCTCTAGGACGCAAAGTACAGCGTAGGCGTCGGAAGGGTACGATTGATGGACATTTGTGCTCGAGCTACTAACGACAAAGGTTCAATAATACATCACTTGCCTAGAAAGGACAAATAAAAAATGTATCTGACCTCAGGCATTTGACAAGCATGTGATCTGAGGCTTTCTTTGTGTCCTTCCGTAGGCTGGATACTGTTTTTCACCAATCCTGCGCTGGAAAGAGAAATTGTCTTCCTGCGAAGTGGAAGGAAAGTTCCTACATGGAAAAAAGACTGGCACGGTCAGTCACCTACAAGAGAAATGACAGCACGCCCTGTAGTTTGGTGCAGTGGCTTACCCAAACACAGGGCTCACAGCGAGCCCTGAACAGGTGAGGGAGTGCCGATGTATATAACATATACATATTAGTCCATCAGTGAGTTTATGTTTTTCGAAGAGTTATTAAAGTTTAAATAAGTTGGAAAAAATAGAGATGAGATACTCAGTAAAGTATCTTTTTACTAGTTGTATTTAAGTTTCGTATTTCTTTTATCGACTTAGAACAAAACATAACCTTTAAAATGACTAAACGCTAAAATTAAATAAAAAAAGTGTGTGAATATTGTTCGAAAATCGTATTCTTTCTTCTTTAGTCTTCTCGATGCTCTATATTGAAAAAAATTGTTGTTAATAATTATGTTGAGGATTTCAACAAAACAATTTTTTTGTCAATATTAGCTGAAAAAATACTAATGGTAATATATAATTTTTTGCACTACATTGCAATATTGTTGATAGATTCACTGCACAATTTATGATGATATGAATATACGATGCAAATGATGTAGACTACAGCACTTTAACTTATACTGCATCCGAGTGATGCGAGTAGTACAGGAGCGCAATAGCAATATCTGTACGAGTCAGGTTTGTACATATAATACATGTATACATATATTACGTGCCTGTAATACCACAACTTCTCAACCAGCTCGCCTTGTCAGGGCTCGCTGCGTGCCCTAAAACAGCGGGGAGTGTACTCAAGCAGTAGGCATGCAACAAACAGTGTAGTTGGACGAGATGGTACCCCTGTAGGGTGAGCGACTGTGCCAGTCTTTTTTTCGTGCACTTTCGGCGTAGTATGGAGAAATATAGTTCCCTGCACTAGGGCTCGAAGTAAGTAATGAAGCTTGATACCTTCTCAAAGTACTGTACAATATCTTTAAAAGTATGTAGGTGCTAGGTAGGGCTATTACTTGTCTGCGTACTAAATTTGGAAGAATGTTGCTGCTGAAAATGTTGTTAAAAAAACCTTTGTCGTTTGAGTTTATGATATATTTTTAATGATCTTGAGAATTTTTTACCGTCTGGTGCACCTTTGGTAAAAAATATAGCATTTGCTATAATGGACATCCTAGAAATATGCAAATTATTTGATGGACAAAAATTTACGTCAGTTGCACAATTTTGAAAAAAACGCGATTTTAAAGATCATTGTAGACATACTCTACCATACAACAAATTCTATTTTGGAATAGAAACTTCTATTATAAAAATTGTTCTATTATATGACTTCTTTAAATAACATGCAAAACTGTTTTTGATACAAAAATTATAATTTATAATGCCCTGTAACAAGACGAGCTAGTAAGTAGACAAGTCGTACTTGCAGTCAATAGTTGATTTGAAAAACTATGAGTTACATTAGATTAGTTTGAACCGAAGATTAATAAGTTGACGGAAGTATTAATTATTACTTACTTCATTAAGTTTTTGAGATTTTATGATTTTGTGTTAATATACGAACCTAAAAATTCCTTTTATTTTCACAAGAGGAATTCATATGTTTGACAGAGTAATATAAGGCTAAAAATATGAAATAGCTAAGTTTGAAGAGTCTCGCACATTGCACCGATAGTTTTTCTACCTTAAAATCAAAAAAATATTCTTCATATATTTACAAAAATATTTTCAAACATCCACGTGCTACATTTAATTTCTGCAATATATTGTAATGCGTGTACAAATCTTATTATTTTCGTAAATTTTAGTTCGACACAGAATACTACATCGCAACAACAATCGTGTACATTATCTCCTAAGGTGTCGTTAATATTAATTTGCAAATGTCAATTTCTGCAGTTAAAGGCTGTCTAGTTCTTGTTCAAAATAGATTGTATAATTACAAGACCAACTATTCATGTTTATTAAACATAATATGCTTCCATAATTTATAAATATTAGCAATATCAAACAATTTTGAGAATGTAGGTGCTTTATTTATTGTTAAAAGTGTAAAATATTTTGCTTATATTACACAAAAAAAGAAATTTTTTGCCCTCCGGCTGAAAACCTCCAACTTTTTGGTCGTTGCGCGGAATAAAGTTGTCGCTTTCTAGAGCCATCAAGCAAAAAAAAAGTATACGACCCACGGTTGATTGAAGACTTTCTATACTTTGCCAGCCTAGAGTCGTAATATACTAGTTAGGCCGGAGTGTCTGCCTATATATACTTTCTGTTCTTGGGGCTGCTTAGTCTACATCCGAGGTTAATTCGAATCTATTACGTCAGATTTTGGACGTAACCACTAAACACTCTTCGAAATCTACAAAAAACATAAATAAGAATACGGCTCGCAGGTCTGACAATGTAGACTGTATGTTTTGTGATCGCTAAATCCAAATATTTAGTGGGTTTAATCCCAGCATATAATATCCCGTTATCTGGAGCATAGATGAACCGAAAAAGTTGAAAAATCTAAAAAAAATTTATTTTGTGTGAAATTTTATTAGAATTTGAAGAAAAATAGTTTTGTTCAGATCAAGCATTGGCTTTTTTTTAATCAACAATTTATAAAAAATTGTCAAATTTTGTTCTGGTTTTTTGCCTGTAACTTTGCTTCTAGACGTCGTAGAAATTTCCATAAACACTCAAACTCTTCGTCACAAAATTTCATAAAAGATGCAATTCATCCGAACTGCATATTAGTTGTGTATAACCAGTAAATAGAAAATATTTGCAAAATCAGTTTTTTCCAACTCAAAACTTCAAAGTCGTGCAAGAACCAAAATTCTCAACTAATCTCAACCTAACTATAGAAAATCGTAGTACTTACAATGCTCAACAAATAAATATTTGTTGAGTTAAATAATATGGAGAATTTTTTTGTTCATAATTTTTTCAATTTGAAAATTTAACATAGTATTGCTCGAGTTTAACCAATTTTTGGAAAATGAAGCTTAGCAGTATATTAGGAATTTATGTATATTTTAATAGTGTATACAAAAATTTTAATTTTCAACCAAAAACCAAATAAAAAAAAAACCATTTTGCAGTTTAAACAAATTCAAATATCTATGTCAATTGTCTATTTAATTATTTACTTCAAACGCATCTGTAGTAGTAACAAGAAAAGAGATTAAAAAAAAAAAGTTGGTCCAGCTCAAACAGAAGCCGAGAGGGGATAACGAGCCGATTTGTTAATATTTTCATCTTGAAATTTAGCAAATATATCCTTGAGCTAGGAGCTCTAACTCTTGTTCGTTTTTATTTTAAAAATTCAGAAGTTTCGTCACCATTAGCTCCGCGTCTGCTACATGCGCGGCCTATCCACACTCAGTGCTTTTGAATCATCGCGGTAAAAGGACGCTGCAGTGCTGTAGCGGCTTTTACATGGAAACGTTTTTAATAATACCTTATAATGCTTGTCTGCAGCTTAGTGATTTGCAACAGTAGTTTTTTTTAAAGTTTGTACTCCCCATTTTATATTAAAATACTGTCAAAAAGTGCTCGAAGTGCTTTCAGATCGATGGCCGAAAATGTGAACGATATTTCTGACAGTTAACATTTTGTGGTTTATTTACTGGTAAAAGGGGTAAGTCACGATTTAATTATTACTGTTACTAAACGAGTGCTTCTTTTTTATGCAAGAGAATACTTTAAATATCTGTTTCAATGCACATTGTAACATTACCGTAATATTGTCCTTAAAACTGACGATCCAGTAATCGAAAAGAATAGATGTTAGAGTTTTTAATATGTAAGAAATAAAATATTGTTTTCGAAAGTTGAGTAACAATTTATTCTTTTCTCTTCCTCAATAGCCTTAAGTATAAAAAGCCGTTACAGCACTGCAGAGTCCTTCTACCGCGATGATTCAAAAGCACTGGGTGCGGATAGGCCGCACCCGTAGCAGGCGCAGAGTTGAAAATGACGACTTTTCTGAATTTTTGAATGAAAACAAGGAAAAGTTCGAGTTTTTTACTTAAGGATATGATTACATGTAACTTGAAGCGTGATTTGCTAAATTTTCAGAGATAAAAATTAACAAATTTGCTCGTCATCGCTGAAAAACTGGTTTTCTTGTATCTCGGCTTCCGTGTGAGCTAGACCAACCTCGGGTTTATTTAAATCTGTGTTTTCTGATGACAACTAAAAATCTATTTGATCAAAATATTTGTATTGTTAATTGTGTTGCGAAATTGTTTTGAAAAAAAATTGGTTTTTCGTTAAAAATTAAAATTTTTTTTCTGTATCATTAAAATATACATCGATTCCTAATATATTACCAAGCTTTGTTTTCCAAAATTAATGTCAACTTGAGCAATACGAGGTTGAATTTCCAAATTAAAAAACTCATAAACCAAAAACTGCTTATCATTTTTCAACTTAACAAAACTCATTTTGGTAAGCATTTTAAGTACTACAATTTTCCAGATTTTTATTGAGATTAATAAAAAAGTTCGGATTTAACTCGAATCTAAAGTTTTAGGGTCAAAAATAGTATAGAACGCACCAAGGGAAAAAAGTATGCCATTCCCTTCCGGCGTGTAGTTGGCGTACGAGCAAAGCGAGGGCGCCGCACACCGGGAGTGAATGACATACTATTGTTTCCGTTTAGCGTATACTTTTTTTTACCCAACCCGGCCGAAAGTTCGCACAATATATATTATTTGAATACAAACGGGATCAGCCAGACAATAAAGGGTCGTTTATTACAAAAAAGTCGTTCAGCATTATATGAGATCATAAAACATAAGTTGAACCATTTAGAACCGCGAAAAAATAAAAATGTAGCGCATAGGTGCTTTAAAAATCTCGTAACTTATATACTTGTTGTGTTGGGCATGTTACTCTCTTTCGTTCTCTTACAAACTTAGATAAACAACTGTGTTTTTATTAAGAGCATATCAGAGTCTCGGTAGATGCAGCGTTAAGCGTAAACCTCACCTACACACTTGAATCAACAGTGTTTATGTTTAGCAGCGAGTACATAGTACGTTTCCTTAGATTTACCAAGAGCAAAGCTCGTTCATTCAGATTGTCAAGAGAATAAACAATAATGATGTCCAATGTACAGCGATTACCCAGAAAAAGATTCTTATGAATCTCAAATCTTTTGAATCATCTACTGTAACAGCGTATAATACAACAGGACGTCATGTATATACGTCGCTTTGGAAAATATCGTGTGTTTAACAAATTATGTGACGAATAGTTTGAGCTTTCTGAAACTTTCTACGATGTTAAGAAACAGAGATACAGGGAAAAAACTAAAATAAAATTTGACATCTTTTTATAAATTGTTAATTAAAAAAAAGACCGCTGCCTAATTTGGAGAAAACTATATTTTCCTCAAGTTTCTGATACAATTTTCCACGAATTAGAATTTCTTCAGATTTTTACTACTTTGTCATGAAAATTCAATTATAATGAGCCCCAGATACCTGACTATAAGGGTTCTAACGTAACCTTTAACTTTATAATTCACTAAAATCGTTAACTTATGTATTCCCAAACGATTCCTTATTCAAAATCCAATTGACTATATACTCATAAATTACATCTATATTTCTATATCTTTAAACAACTTCTACGCTATACCCTTGTGACCACATCACCAGATGAAGGGTCGTACTCAATTTCCGCGGCTATGGACGATTTTTTCGATTTTTCGACCCCCCTCCCTCGCCCTGTGTGGACTTAGTGTTAATAAGAGATCTCCCCCCCTCCTGCCCTTAGTTACGTTTACCTACTTTTTTCCTACGTTTTCAAATGAAAATTGTAAATAATACATCTATTAATTAATAACTTTCAAGCATTGAGATATTTTAATGTTTTATTATGTTAAAGTGATAATTTTTCTAACGAAGCATGTACCGTAAGTCGTAATAAGTATTATTATAAATATTTAGTTTAATTAGTTGAGAAAAATCTTAAACGTTCCTAATGAACGAAACTCCTTCAGCTACCCAAGCTTTTATGTCTCTGATAATGGGTATAAGAGCTGACGTTGTTTCCTCGGGAATCTCTGAAGACTCTACAATTTAGAATTTTATAATCTTAGTAGCACTTAGTAAGATCGTATTCACCGATGTTGATCGAAAAATGCCGTAGGTAACAAAGGGCAAAGTAAGATTTACAGGAAAGTGTCTCCAAATATAATAAAAAGATTTTGTATCTTAAATATTAGGTACCAATAGTTTCGAAGCTAATGTTTTAGAACAAAAAAGGGGTTTTGTCATACGTAAACTTATTGCCTACCCCACACCTCCTCCAGCGTCAACATCCGTATAATTTAACCAACCTCTCCGCCCCTCACCCCCTAAAACTGTCTACGGTATTTGGGTACGACCCGTAACCTCGTAACACAAAAAATACAATTTCCGGCTTGGGGATTAAACCAACTGAACGATAGTTTTTGGAATCACTGTACATAAGTTCGAGAATGATTTAATTGTAGTATGTACAGATTCAGTCATACCTTTCAGAACTCTCTAAACCCCATTTATGAAATTTTCTATGATTATTTCAAACGATTTCAACCTAAAACTATGTAACTAATCGTCTCTTAAAATAAATGTATAACTTTATAACCCCTTAAACTCCTAACTCTGAACCTTCATACCCCGATAGTTTCAGATTAGAGTCCTGATAAATACTTAAACAGTATCACTCCATTAATTATCACAGAAACATTGGTGTCGTCGATTTTACAAAATTGAAAAATTATTTTCTTATGATTTTCAAATTGTAAGTCTCTATGACTTTGTATAATATTTTCAGGGCCGTTAGTAGTAGAATTATCCATTGAAGACGACAAGGATATTGCGCGGACGAATTCTGTACATCATGATGCCCCAAAAAAAGATGTTTTAAAACGTAAAAATAAAAAAATGAAGAGATTAATTTATGCACATAAATTTATAGATCAATTAACATCAATACATAAAAATAAATATACACCAATACTTCAGAAGGAGAGAAAATCAAACATTAAAACTAAATAAAAGAGCGGTGAGGTAGTACTGCGGAAATAATAATAACACCTCTTAAGAAATGGCTCTAATATTAGATATGTGCTCGTTGATTTGATCTCGGTATCGGTACGTAGTAATATCAACTTATGTATTGGTCTGGTCAAGACAGAACTTTGAGCTTTAACCTTTACGACTCGCACCAGTGCCTTCGGGTCTTCAAAAGCATCTAAAACTCTCCCAAGGGGCCATTTACCAACAGGAGTGTGCTCGTTTTTAATTATTACTTCGTTCCCTACCCGTAACGATCGTTGGGGAGAGACCCATTTTTCCCGAGTTGAGAGAGAGCTAAGATACTCTGCTGACCATCTGCGCCAAAAACATTGTAAGGCTCGGGACAGTAGCTCCACCGTTGCAGAGGCAAAATTTTCTCGGAAGTGAAGACAGGCTCTGGTATCGATTAAGAAGGTTTAAACATTAAAAAATGCGAAGGAGTAAGCGGACTTAAATCGGAGGGGTCGTCAGTCAAGGGCACCAAGGGCCTCGAGTTGAGGCATGACTCGATCCTACATAACAACGTGGAAAACTTGACAAAGGTAAGGACTTGGTCCCCGATGACTCTCTTAAAGTGGAATTTCGTCGTTTTGACCGCGGCCTCCCACAAACTTCCAAAATGGGGGGCTGACGAAGGGTTAAAGTGCCATTGCGTGCCAAGGGTTCAGAGAGCATCGGCAAAGGAGACGTTGTTATGGCGATCCCTCAACATTTTGCTCAACTCCCGATCAGCCCCCACAAAGTTGGTGCCCCGATCACTATACAAATCGGAGCACTGGCCACGACGAGACGTGAAACGTAGGAAGGCCGCTATGAAGGAGTCGGCAGTGTAATCCTCGACGATCTCCAGATGTACAGCTCTAGTGACCATACAAATGAAGACCGCAACGTAGCCCTTCAGGGTGCCTCTCTCGCGGTGCTTTTCCAAACGAACAGGAAAGGGTGTTACGTAATCTACGCCAGTCTTTAGAAATACTGGTGAGGGAATCAACCTTGCAGCCGGCAGATCCGTCATTTGTGTACCACCATGAAGAGTAAGAAGATGATAGCGCTTGACGAGTAACAGGGTGAGAGAATCTCTACCAAACAAGATCAGTGGGTGTTTTGCGTAAGAGTCGAGCAAAGCGTTACATAGCCTGCCTCCAACTCGCAACAATCTGTCAGAGAGAAAAGGAGCGAGCTTGCGCAAGCGACTTGGAGCAGGAAGACGCTTTTGTTGACTAATGGGCAGATTGGCGTTGCGTTTGATGACGGCAATATCAGGCGCAAAACAACGGTGCTGATGATCAAAGATTAAAAACAGAGACACCAATTCTAACTCAATGGTAGTTAAGCTTGAAGAAATACATTTAGCGAAAGCTTTACGTTTGATGAAACTCAGATCAGTGAATCTAAAGTCAAATTTATCAGTCTTGGGGTCCCATGACAGTCCAAGGACTGAAATGGCTTCTGGATTTTTCTGCAAAGTCTTTGGTTGGTTGACTCGATGATCGAGAGGGACACTCGCTAGAGCTTGCGGCGAGTTAGAGGACCACTTGCGAAGAGGAAGTCCACCTAACTGAGCGAGTTCTAAGAGCTCCTTACATTTTTAGTAAAACTCCTCGCGAAGAATTTGGGAGGCTCTAGGATGCGATTCGGCATGCTCAGAGGCAAGTTGACGTAAGACACGAGTCGCCAGGAACGGAGAACACGTGAGACCATAAGTAACGGTAGTCAGTAAGTAGATTTTGATCGGAGAGGAGACGTCAGGTCTCCAGAGAATCGCTTGAAAGGCTTGATCGTCTGGATGAACCGGGATCTGCCGGAACATCTTTTCTACGTCGGTGGTAGAGATAAACTTGTAAGATCGCCACCTGAGAATCAGTTCGAAAAGAGTCAGAAGGAGATTTGGGCCTGTATGAAGTAAGGAATTCAGAGACAGGCCGCTTGTGCTCCTAGCAGAGCCATTGAAGACTACTCGCAGCTTAGGAGAAGAAGTGTTGGCCTTCAAAACTCCATGATGAGGAAGAAAACACTTTTCTAGGCTCAAATCCGATACTTTACACATGTGACCAAGAGCTAGATACTCAGCCATGGAGGCCTTGTATGACTCAAACAAGCAAGGGTCATTCCTAAACCTTTTCTCTTGTTGACGAAACATGGAGAGCGCAGTAATATAAAAGCTTTCCCGAGGGGGAAGAGCGTCGGCGGCCTGACCTTTGAACGGAAGTCAGACTACGAATCAATCGTCCGAGGATCGTGAGTGTGTGTGAACGACATGTTCTTCGCAATGAAGATCCTCTCCCCTAAGCTCCGGTATGAAGAGGGGTTCTTCGACCAACCAAAATCGTTGCACAAGTTCAATTAGATCCTGAAATTTAACCCTGGTCTTTAGAGACGTGCATCACGGTGACCTCTTCGGGTCGGGCACTGATCACGTGATTTGCCTGCTTAGTGGGAGGGATATTTTCCGGTGCATGAGACACAGGTCCAGACAATAGCTATCCGATTCGGGAAGCGGAGGCTATAGATTTATTTGCAGGACCCCGTCGAATCGAGTTTTGAATAACATGGGCGTGGACCGAGGCTCCGAGCAGAACGTCTATTTTATCCAGAGCGCAAAAGTCAGGATCTGCAAGTTGAAGCCCTTGAATGTAAGGTAGTGTTGACAAGCTCCTTGAAATTGGAGGCTTGTAAGAAGAAATCTTTGAAACTACTAAAACCTCGGTATCACACTGAAAACTCGATTCAAAGTGAGGTTGGAAAGTTATGCAGGTCTTTTTCCGAACAGAGGTCGTAGAATAATCGCCTACACCAGTCAATGAAATACTAACCGGGTGAGTTTTGAGGCTCGATACATCGCAAAGCAAGCGAGTTATTACGAACGTAAATTTGAGCAGTAGCTAACAAAACCCTGGGTCCCAAGGTGCAGCTGGGGCTAGGAGACAGGCTAGCGGTAGCGACAAGGCTTTGGCTGGGTTAAGACCTATGGTATCTGTCAGGATCTTTCCCTTTGCCATCGGTGGATTTGTCCGAAAAATTTGGACCTCTTCCTTGTGCAACATTGTGTGGTGCTTCTGGTGACAGACCGAGCATGAGTACTTACTTTTGCACTGCTTGACAAACTGCAGCCCAAGGCAATTGAGACAAAGTTGCCTATCGTTCACAATCTGCTTCTTTCCAATCAGTGATTTATTAGGAAAAGACGGACAAGAGTGCAAGCGATGAGACTTACCGCAAAGAAAGCCACCAGAGGATCCTGACTTATCAGGGGATACAGTGCTCTGATGTACAAACGAAGATTTTTGTTTGGATTTCGAAGAGTCGGGTTGGGAGCCGGGGTTCGGCTTCCGTTTAGTCGACTCTAACGTCTCCAGTGTAATGATTAGCGCAGCGATGAACTAACGCAAGCGATCAAGAGTAGCAGGCTCATCACCAATACCTAGATGCGTCTGCCAATTTCTATTGGCAAAATGATCAAACCTACTGACGATGAGAGCAATAAGAACGTCTTCACTCCCGTTTTCTCTACCCAAAGTGACGAGAGAATCTAGGGACCTGATATCTCCTCAGCTAAGCGCTTCATTTCCGTACAGGAGCTGGATTTCATGTTTGAACAATTGAGAATCGTACATGTGTATGTAGTAACCAGGCGTCGCTTATCATCATAATACCTGACAAGAGCTTCCGAGGCCTGTGCGTAGTTTTCCCCCGAAAGGGGAATATTTTTATCAGGTCGGCTGCTTCTCCAGTCACGTGGGCTCGCAGGTGCTGGTACTTAATAATAGTAGGGAGCTCGGTTTTTAGGTGAACTAATGCCTTAAAAACGTCGCGAAAGCTTTCCCATGCCTCAAAGTTGCTTGAAAACGTTGGAATGTTAATAGAGGATAATGAAGACAAACTATAAAGAGCTAAGGTGGAAGCTGAGCCGGGGATCGCGGTCGACGAGGTCGGAGGGTCTAACTTTGACGCATAATCTTCGAAGTCACCCGCAACCGACCAATAGGTCTCTTTAAATACATCAATAAAATTTTTTCTAATGTGTTATTGCTCGCTGGGGTTCTCATCAAGAATTTTAATTTGATCGTAAATCATTAAAATTTGATCGTACGAATCTTTAACCACCTTACTCTAAGTCTTGCATTGACCCCCAGTCATTTCGTTTTACCTAACTTTTTGAAATTAGCGGAGGCATTTTTTATTTTGTAGCAAAGCGCTAGCTGCTGTGCGTAAAGGATTTCTATATCATCCATTTCAATAGATGTTAAATAAACAGCGAGCCGAGATCGAATCAGGAAATACGAACAAACGCGGGTGGCGTGTACAGACGCAAATTAGTGCTCCACGTAATAGCGCTTCTCGGAACAATTAATACTGACAATACAATATCCTTAAAACAATACTAGGACATGTAACTCACGAATGATAATCAAACCGCAGAAGCAAAAGCTGTTTGGGTTGAAGCAGATTAATAATGGCCAAAATCTATAGTATCTAGTAGCTGGTACAATTTTTAAGAACGCTTACGCAAACGCAACTATTTCAAAATGAACCTGATTGACGATCTGCTGTTTAGTGAAACTTGTTGAATGGAAACGCGGAGCTTGGAGAGCCCGTGCAGCAGCGATCAGCAGGCATACGGCCCGTGTCAGCAGTGAGCAGCAGTAAGCGACGTCGGCAGCATGCGCCTGTGTGCAGCGTCGGCCCACGTAGCTGATCCGTAGCCTGTAGAGGAGCGGGAGCTAGCAGCAGCAGCAACGTTGTTATGAGACGTCACGGTATGACGATGCTTTAAGGCAGGCTGGTCACTTGTTAACATACTAAGATGGCCGTCAACGAGCTGGAGGCTCGCACGGCTCGGCGCACTTTGGCAACTGACGATGAAGGTAGGGCCGGGGGCGAGCAGGTAGCTTGGCAACCTCGGCGTGTGTGGCAACGACCTGCAGCTCCGTGTATAGGGCGGGCGTGGCGACGACCAGCAGCACCACGTACAAAGCACGCAGGAAGGCGCAAAAGCAGCAGCGGGTGCGGCAGGGACGAACACACGTGTTCGCCGGAAGCGCAGACAAAGATGGCTGTCAACGAGCTGGAGGCTCGCAAGGCTCGGCACGCTTCGGCAGCTGACAAAGTATGTAGGGCCAGGGGCGAGCGAGTAGCTCGGCAACCTCGGCGTGTATCCACATCGCACTGTCCTCGATCCGGCTCGAAGGACCAAATGTACAGGATGAGCCCGGGAGGCGGTGCACCTGCACAGTTGTTGAGCCGGATTGGAAGGACGACGCAGCAGTACGGTGGATACGTAGTGGTTGCAGGTGAGTAAAGAAAAAAAATGAGACTTCTTTTAATGGATCAGCTTTTATTTTCACTCACATACATTCACTTTGTTACAAGGGAGGGCGAAGAGACGCAGTGCGGCGTGACTGGCTCTTGCTCTCATTTTAAGCAGTCTTGTGACGGCACGGCGCGGTGCAGAGCACGAGGCTCAGTCCTACACTCTCTAGCGCGGTGCATGCGCTTCTCATACACAGCCCGCGTGAAGCACTAGGCTCGAATCGCTTCCGACATACACACACGCAAACAGATGACATTAAACGTTTGATGTCATACATTACTAGTTTAGTGAATTTTAGAGGATTTTAAGGTTATAAATGTACTTGTAAAGTAGATAATTAACGACATTTATGTACATAGTCATATCCTTGAGTCGAAAAATTTTTTTCTTTGAAGTTGTGTGACCAATCTTATCCAGACTAGTATATTACACAAAAAAATATGAACATAAAGATTCATTCATTGATTGGAATAGTCATGAGTACTAAATATTTATTTTCACCTAGAACTAACTAATTCCAGTAATTATAACCGGATGCGGATTACTATATCATCTAATTATGAATTGCCATTATATTTAAAATTAAGTATCATATTCTTAGTACTATTCACAAAAAGCATGCTTATCGATGAAAGTATAGTAAAAGGTGAGCATAGCCAAAAGTCTTTTGAAAATTGTGATTATTCAATGAAAAGTACGAAAATATAATGTTTAATGTTGTATACAATAATCAGTCCTGATTAACCTTCGTGTTTATCTATATTAATTTATGCTTGTTGCACTACCTGGAATCTGAAAGGTCTAGTGATCTTTTTTTTTACGTTTTTCCGATAAGATAATGTATTCTTATGTTTCTATTATAAATAGTAGTATATGTTACTGATAATGGTTCTTATGAAATGTATTATTATTATATCAATTACTTCTAACAACGAATATGTCAGTTATGTACCTATACCATCTAAGTTGATTGTCGGATATTGTAGATACATCCTACATTTACTAGACCATACGGGGATAGTAATGGAGATACTTAAGTTCCAAATACTATCAGTAATTTCTGTTTATACATGGAAAAATTGTTGATATTTTTGGAATTGCTTTCTAACAACATGCATGTGACGGATAAGCAACGTACTAGATTTCAAACAAATAATATTATGCGGAATACTGATGACCGATATTGGATGATTTCATACAAACAGTTGCATTATAATATCCATACGTCGATATTTCATAATACTTTTACACGTACGTAAGTAATTACTTTTATTTAGATAACACTACTATTACTTTTTGGTTTGTATTTTTGTATCTGGGTTATAATATCAAATAATGAATTTAATTTAAAATTCATAATCTTATTACCATTTTTTGGTACATTAACCATCAAAATATCTCCTTTGAACTTGATTAACATAACTGTCAGATTATCTTTTAGTACGACTTGATCCTTACAGTTGAATTCCTATTTCTGTCATAGGCTAAAGTATCATATGATGTCCTTTACTAAATTTAAAAGTTTCAGCTAAGTTCGTTATTGAATTAGTGGTTTTCCTGAGAAGATATTATTAGAAGAGGGCATTATAACATTAAATGATAAAACTATAAAATTTGGACTGTTTTTCGGCCCAGTCTTATAGTGGCTAAAAAAATATTGAACATATACCTCTGTTAACCACAGTTCTTGCTTTTCCAGTAACTCATATTCTGTGTTTTTGGTATATCAAATAATAAAAAAAACTAATTTAAAATGCTTTCGAACACAAGAAGAAATTACTACAAATTAGCTTTATGATACGTTGTTTGCTTTGTCTGAAAATTATGCAAATCTGTCACTTTTTTTGGTTAATACATTTATTAAGTTTTTATAAAAAAATTAAAATGGAATAAAGGATTACTATGGTTATTCATCATGCCTTTCTCATGTATTTGCGTCATTCAAAAATTTTTCTATAACGTCAACACACAATTTTTTCATTGATTCGCGAGCTTAAGATAACTTCGTTCAAAATAATCTTACATAACACTCAAGAAAACAATTTTCTCGAAATTCAAGATACTTATTACCAAGAAAAGATATAAACTTGTTGATTCAAATTATATTTTTTTTTTTGCTTTACAAAAAATTTCACGCTTTTTGTATCATTATCATGACTTTATAATCTACTTTAAAACAGTTTATATATTTTTTACGAAGACCTTAAACATAATAATATTTACGATGAACATGTGGTACTCGTTTTATCCATATTTTAAAATGCTACTTTTTTTTTTATTAGACATTTCTTGAGTATCTCATCTGTTGGTTTTTTCAATATTTCTACTTTTGTAAATCTTTATCATTAAGCCTGAAATGAATTTACTAAATTTGAACAGTGTGCTTAAATCTTTTTGCAGCTTTTATATTTCACAACATTCTTCTCTCTTTGTTTTTCCCTTTTTTTCCTAATTTTTAGAGATGTAAGAGTTGTTTATTACCATTAAGTTTTTCTGTATTTTCTGACTGATAGAAGTCTATCTTTTTCTGATCTTTAAAATATCACCCTTGTAAAATTCTTTTTGATTTTCTTAAGTTTACTTTTCTTGGTTGCTCTCTTCGTAATACCTGTAATTTCTTTATTCTCTCCTTTTTTATAATCTACTTTCACTTATTTGCCGAGTTTTAATTAATTATTATTAGTTGTTGCCCTCAATTTTTCCATCAAGCATACATTTGGTTAAATTTTATCGTCCACTTTTAAAATTGGGAAAAAAACCATTCACACTTCTTATTTATATTTCCATACTTACCATTCCTGCCTTTATTGTTCATGTATATGCTTTTTTCTTTGCATTTAAACTTCATTTTATACTTGTAAGTCTACCTTTTATTGTTTCTACTCATCTATTTCTTTTTTATACGGAATTCTCTGCCCCGTATGTGCCGTATAATTTCATCGTGTAACTTATAAGAAAAAACCTTTGCATCGAAGTGTTAAATTTGCGTCTTTTACTTAAGCCTTAATCTGCGTTGACTGTTCTTTGCATGCTACTTGTTGTTTTTTCTCCGTGCCATGGGAAGATATTTTTCGTTAGGAACCACACTTCTTGGTCTGTATACTCGTTTAAAGCTTTCAAAAACTTGCGTTTCAATTCAAAGAGATCTGTTCCTATGCCCTTTATATTACTCATAATAAATATTTCCGTTTTTTTATGTCAACTTCCACCTACCTTATTTTGTACCATATGTATGGAAATCTTTTAGCATTTGTTTTGTGTTTTCTGAATTCTACGCGCTTAAGACAACGTCATCAGTCAACTAAAGACAGTGGATTTTTGTTTGCCTACTGTAAACTTTCTGTATTATTCTAAATACACTTATTGTCAATATTTTCCACAAATAGACCAAAGTGTACCCCGATTCATAATTAGTTTTTTATTACCGAGTTGATTATTTTAAATACATGTGTTAGCCCCTGACCCATAATTATACGTTTTTTGTTTATTTATAGGTATAAATTTTCACACGTATCCCTATTGTCTCTAATTTTACCCAGAACCTTTTTCTATTGATCGTATTAACTTATGTTTTAAAGTCTAGAAACACAGCATATAATTTGTAGCTCCGGTCCCCTACGTGCTCCGTGCACCAGCCTCCTAGACTCTGAAAAAAATTTATTTAAAGATTCTTAAGGAAATTTTGTAACATTATCCATTGCTTAGGACAAATTTCAAAAAATTGACTGTTTAGCAATATCATCTAATTATTAAATTATTCATCAAAACTAATTCTGAATAATATGCTAAAAACTAGGTAAAATCGAAAAAACAATATAAGAAATACAGCTATCTGGCATTTTCAAATTTTTCCTGCTATCATAAATTGTTTTTTCAAGAATCTATATTTAATAAAATGGAAAGCACGACATCATATAAGGATTTGAAAAAATGGAATTGAACTACTTATTAAACTTTTAAAGATACTGTTATCGCCATAGGTTTGATTAAAAATGATTTCTAAGTTGATAATATTTTCGATGAAGTGATAAGCTTTGTATTGCTATTCCCACAAGACAGCTTTTTTTATGGTTAAAACTTTTGGAAAAAATTGTAATCAATGGTAATTAGAGAATGATTAAAACTATTTCACAGAATATTTTATTTATGAGCAAAGATAATCGTGCCCTTTTAGACATAAAATTAATTTTTAAATCTAAGGACAAATTTCTTAAATAATTTTTTTTGTTATTACCAACAAAAAATTTTTCGGCACTAAAAAACAACTAAGACGATATTTTTTTCTGTAAAAGTATGTCTGAAATGTAATACGTACCATCGAGCTAAGATCAAAAAGAAATCTTTTGAGTTACATTTACACATAATTATTGAATTTTTTTTTACGTATAGTCCCAGGGACTTAGACAAAACTGTTGTGTGTAAAAAAAAGATTGATAACTCTATTCGGAAAGGTAAGAAATTTTCGGTCATAACTCCTACGATGACTCTTGCAGTCATCACGATCGTCTTGTTCTAATGAATATCAAATTATTTAGGAAATTAAATAATCAAAAAAATGCGTCAAAAGTGCAGCAAGATTTTTCAGAGATGCTTAATATCGTTTTACATCATAACAATATAATTAAAAAAACTGATATTAAAATCTTAATTCTCGTTACAATAATTTTCTCATCCAAATAAATGGTTTTATTTTATTTATATACGTATTTAACTTTTCTAGTTAATTCTCTATACATCTGGTAATTTTTCCATGGTCACCAATTTCTTGTGTATTAAACCTTTTAGACTCCATTACACGTTCATTACACATACACAGTCGCGTTGCTCTCCCTTGACCTCCTTTACTATACCTTTTTGTCTGGAGGAAAGCTCTTTGTTTGCTCTATGTCTTTCGTGATTTAAGAGTGTGGACTTGGAAGTATGTTCTCTATTTATCTAGCTTTGGATTTTCTAGTAAATGTAATCAATGATTTTTCTTTGCTTGGAGTGTCATACTTTAGTTTACTCAAGACACAAGCAGCACCTTTTTGCTGGTATCGAGATAACCCTTTTTCCTTTAGTCTACGGTATACATGACTGGTTTTTTATCCTTGATTCACAATTACGAATGTAATATCAAGATATGTTTTGTTTACATGTATAATGTTATAATTGTATCGTCAACCATGTGAGTCTTGTGCAGTTGGGCAAAGTGATGTATTTTTGGCACGCTTGTAGTTTGATGCGGTGGACGTAAGTTGCGCAGCTTTTGATCACTTGTACATGCGTCAGTTAGTTATTGTAATCATACAAATTTTGTAAATTTCTTAAGAGGTCGGTGAGACTGACGAAGCGTCAAATCATAATAAATTTCTCTCCACTTTGGACCAATTTTGTTGATTATTTGATTTCTTCAAGAAGAAATTTTTGTGTATAACATCGGCTGGAATTGCATCTACACTATTTCCAAAAGTAATGATAAGTTATAGAACTTCTCGCTTGCAAGTAGATTCAAATAATGTATGAAGTGCATTTTTTGAATTTAAATCTAATTAAAAAAAACTATAAAATTATTCCTATTATACACAAAACATATTTAAAAAATTATCATCATGGAAAATAAAGTTGTTTTCTAAAGGCCAAATAATAAATTTACAATTCTTTTATTTTCGTAATCCATAACTACTATGTATATTATCACAAACAGTATAAAGATTTTCAGGGTCTCAATGTGTAACTTTATTTAGTCTATTAGATGGCTAAAAACGGTATACGAATCATCACAATGTAAAACAAATTAAGAATTCTTTTTCAAATAATCAAATGGTTTTTAATAATTTACATCCTTTTTGCACTAATGAGGAGTCTTCGACAAATTTACAATACTCATGAATTTTTTAACATTATAGCACTAATATCTCGATACAAAAAGATAATTTTGTGTGCCCTTATCTTATTTCAATTTAAATTTGTTTGTTTCATAATAATCTCAAATAACGGTTTAGGGAGAGATGCAAATAAAACCAAATTCTAAATGTCAATCGATAATGAAAGAGCTGAGTGAAAGCTAAGGGAGGGCTAAGAGGGAGGTGAGGGGAAGAAAGATTTGGAGCCGGGGGCGGGGGGAGCTAAGGGAGGCGGGGGAGACGCGCCCTCTGTGGGGGGGGGGGGGGGGGGGGGGGGGGCTTCTTGCTAGCAGGGAGGAGCGGGAGGGGCTATGATTCATTATTGTCTATAAAAGTACATATTATAGAAAGATATATAAAAATGTATATCTATATGAATATTTATGGGGCATTACACGTGAACAAGGACAAAAACTTTTTCTTTTTACTTTACGAATCAATAGTTCGTTATTAAAAGCGTTACTAAAATTTTTCAAAATTTTTTTTCCAACACCCTTGCCGTCAGTGACGGTCATAATTTTATAACTTTTTCTCGACTGATATTTACTTGATTTTGGAGACAAATCAATGCATATGAAGAAAAGATGTTGTGTGAGCATTCTCCCGTAGAACGCGATAAGCATATTAATAACGATTTTAAAGGTTAGTTTAACCCCTTATTTTTTTATTTTGAAGTTTCGAATCAGTATTTTGAAAAGTATGACAAATTGAAAAAAAATTTTTTTTTTTTTTTTAGCTTGAATCATGCATATTTCAAAATTTGTGGTGTATGATTAGCGCAGGTAAAATTTAGGCACTAAAGGGTAGTAATTGTTGGAGAACACAGTATTATGTGCTACACAACGAAAAAATACGTGTAAAGTGTGTATTTTAACTCAAGTAGAGGCGCTGCATACGATTTTAGTGTCAATGTGTTTAATTCCAACTAGTGAATCTAAAATTTCAGCTAATATTTTTGAAATAAACGAATTTTGAAAACTATTAAATATTATATAATCTTTATATAATTTAAAGTCAAGAATGTCTTATGTAAAATTTTCCATAAGTAGCGTGGTTTTTGAGAACAAAATCCGTACAAATTTGGAATTTGTTGACTCGCCAGATTTTTATAATAATCGCCCCCCTTCGCGCTCCGAGCACCGACCCCCTCTATATTTAGATTCTATGTATAAATGAAATATTTTATTTTCAATTTTTTTCCATTTAAACTTTCCGTCCGATTCTAAAATACCATAAATAAAATGGAGTTTGAAAGATCGTTGTAAGAATATCATTTCTATAGGGCTCAAATTCCCTATATATAGTTAAGATCATCAAACAAATTGATATTATGAAACGAACACAAAAATTTTTGAAGAAAACCTGATTAAAAGTTCTTTAGAGAATCGGAAAACATAGATTGCAGCTTGGTTTGAATTCAATATGACAAATAATCTTGCAAAATCATTGAAGTACGTAAATATTTTAGAAAACTGCATGTTTAATGATAAATTCGAAATTTGGGAGAAAAGCAAAAACCTTACTACAACACTGCTATTGGAAGATTAAATATTGTTCTGCCCAAAGATCATGAACATATTCATTTATAATTATTATTAATTGAACTTAAAGTAGTTACTTCATTTGAAGATATAAAAACATATAACGAAACTAATTATGGAACATTTAAGGGTACTGCTGTGCAAATTTATCAATTTAATATATGAATCAGATTTATACTATTTTTAAACAAGCAAATGCCGTCGTGTTACCTTATAAATTGAGACCATTTTTTGCTTGGGTTTTACTTTGAGAAAAAATTTTTGGTAACAATATTCTGGATAAATATAAAAATTAAATATTTTATTCTTGATAAAAAATTTTAAGGTCTTTTACATATTAATAAAATTTTTTATTTTTAAGATAAATCATGTAAATCTTTTAATTTACCCCTAATACGACGAACGTACGTAAAACGAAATTATGATATATTAAGATTTTTTCTACTTATATGGAAATAAATGTTTTAATATACTTATAAAAAGCAGCCTTAGGCAGAAGACAGACAAATTCTTACAGTTAAGAGTTATAATGTAATAAATGCACACACAATCCATTTATAATTAATTTTTGCGTATGTCTCTTTATTTGTAGTTTAGAGTTGGAATCAAGGGAGTTCTTTCTCTGCGGATTTTAATAGGGCAGCTAACAGCAGCAGTTCAATCAGAGACATTAAACTGTATACCTAAACATACATTTATTTAGTAAACAGTTTTGTGTCTCTGTTTGAGACTACTGACTTCTAGTAGCGAGACTTCCACAATAATTATTATTTTTTGATATGACTTAAAAGTTTTGATGTAAACGATGAATTATGAGTGCGTATGATGTCCATCTATTTGTCTCCATGGCGGTTGGAAAAAATCAACTGAAAAATTTGAATATATAACGACGTAGGATACGTATAGGATACACGTTAAATTTTAAAAGTGGAATAGATAAAGTATTTTTAAAAGAAGAAAAAATGTTAAATATTAATATATTTAAGTATGGAGAAGTGTAATGAATAACTTTTTCATTGAAAAGGTATCCAATCCAATAATTTTTGATCATGTATTATTTCCAAAATTATTATATATTATCGAAAAAACTTGTACATATGGCCAATGGTGCATAAGAAGAGCGAGCAAGTGCTGTGTTTCAAGTTTAGAAGAATATAAATAACTGTATCAAAAAAATTATTATTTTTATGGATGTATACAAAAAATTGGCACTTATATTGATGATATTTATATAAACGTTGAATACGTTTACATCTTTGTCAGGTTTTTAAGTACTTTATTTATTGTACACTGATAGTGAAAATTATATTTAAAACTGCATATCGGTCACTATGTGGTAAGGAACGTTATATCTACCAAATTATCATTTAAGCAATTTGTATGAGTAATAATGTACGTAAATATTCATAACTAAGTTAAAAACAGAATGGTAATCATGTATTCTAATTTTATGATACGCTTCAATATCAACATGAGCAAAAAATAAATCTTCGTCTTATGGATACCTTGAGTATTCTGACTAACTTGTATTCGCTTTGCACAGCGATCTGTAACAGTGCTGTCTGTGTCACCTGCGTGGGAAAAAACGGCGGTAGCAACTCACAGGAATACATAGCATCTTGTGGGACATGACCGCTGATCAATTTTTTTTTTGACGCATTGATGGATCCCTTGTAACTAAGTTAAATTTTTTTAGTGTTGGGTATATGTTTCCAACTGATAGTAATTTTTTCACTGCTTTATAATTAAAAAAAGGGTTTTCCATAAGAAATACATGTGTTTTGTGAGTTAGTATGAACAATTTTTCCGGTTGGTGGCTCTGTTTCAGATTGCTGCACGAAGCGGATTCTCTCTGCGTTTGATTTGTAAATATCAAGCCCGCTAGCAGTCTTGATTATTTAAAAACAAACTTTTAATTGTACGTATACTTCCTTGTAGACCACTAGAATATAGTATCGATAAGCAGGATGACCGAGATTCATCATCCCCGACCACATTCTGATATAGAATTTATAAATTAGGAGCGCAATATGTCCTATTCTATTTAATAAGCAATAAAGGTCTTATTGTGTTGTGTATTAAAACTTTCTATGAATCGAAAAAGCATAAGAATTATTTCTACAATTGTAAAACCTTTTTAAGTATGCCCTGTTTGAATTTGCACGCCGAATTTATATAATCATTTTTAATTTTGTTACAAAGATATCGATAGTCTTGTTTCAAATACGATTATGAATTTTGTATCCTTTATTATCAGTAAGCAACAATTATTAGTTTTAAGGTCAAATTTTTTTATTTTCTTGTCGAAATTCTGCCTTAAAGTATATTTTCAATGAACATCATAATAGCTGTTATCATAAAAATAATTAGAATAACATAAAAATTACAACAACCGTAAATATTAACAAAAGCTATAAAAATTATAGTCTATATGATTGTGACAGTGGCAATAAATTTAAATATGAATAAATGTTTTTTAGATTTATTACTGACTTTAAACTTTGATTTTATAATGTAAGTCGTTGTGTCTGGAAAATTTTTTGATTATTTCAGTCTGTTGTTATAATAGTAGTTTTTGTCACAGATGTGCATCTCACCAGAACGATGCATGTACCCCGAGGGCGCTTAAAAAGCAATGCCCAAGGGACTGTTGGGATCCCTCTGGTCGGATGCACATAAGTGGCAAACGCTGTTTTTCCTACCGAGGGTGTACCAGGGTTGCAAATGTGCCCGAGTTAGGAAAATACTGTTTTTACCCTTTTACTTTAAGATTGTGTGTGTAAGTACAGAAAATAATACATTGATAAAGTATACCAACGATAAAATAAGTATTAAAAAACAAAAATTTAAAGGTTATAAGAAAATTATCCTCGTGGTAATCATACAGATAATTTTTATCGACAAAAAAGCGCAATAAATTCATGTCCTTTATTTTAGGTGAACAGTATTGACACCCTCACTCTTCAAAGTAATATTACTAATTTTTAATAAATCACATTGCTTTTATATAACTATCATTAGAAATGCTTTACTATATTTCGAAATACTATCTTGCAATGCAAGAATAACACAACCCGACGTGACAAATGCTCATTAGATGAGACTAGTTATTTCCGATGGATTTTGGGTCGCTGAAGACGAAACCGACCTTAGAATTGCTCTA
>JAPYYV010011855.1:0-10572 GCA_030522625.1 Copidosoma aretas | reverse complement strand
TTTTAGAGCAGGAAAGCAATAATAGAGAAAATCTTGTTCGAAAAAATTTAGGTTATTATCAAACGCAAGTATTTCAAAAATAAAAAATGCCTATTTCTTTGAAAATACTTATTTTCTCTAGATAAAAACAAGATAGCATTATCACCCCACTCCGTGCCCTCTCTCTCTCTCTCTCTCTCTCTCTCTCTCTCTGTCTCTCTCTCTCTCTCTCTGTCTTCCTATAATTCTAAAAACGTAATACGACATATTGGCTTCGTCTGAATTGCAGTATACCCTACATAGCTATAATGAGTTATCATAGCTATATTAAGTTTAAAACATTCCTGCAGCTACATCAAAATAACCAAAAGGGAATATCTTGGTATGATTTACGTACCACTATAAAGTTTTCACTGACAAAAATAAAAAAAACACCGGTATTCATTTTTAAAAAAAACTATAAAGATTTTCTGTAGCTCATAATTACACTAATTTTCGACAATGGGTCGGTTACCTACCTTCTATAATGTGTAATAATTCACGTGCCTTTTTATTGCATTTTTCTTCTGTTCCATCTTTTCTTAAGCCCTTTATTTCACTTTTGATAGTAAAAAAATTGCTTCAAGGATGACTTTGGCTATTGTTTTGTCGTGTGTCATGATAAGTTTACCAATAGCTCCCATGTATACTGTGCACACGGACCTCTGTATGCTTTTTAAGAGTTTTTGGTGTATATCAATAAAATGAGCTACGTCAATCCTTATCCTGACTTTTTCATCATTCAAATTTTCCAGTTGATAAGCATAATCATCGATATTTGAATATGGTGAATAAACTGTAGCACCTGCATTAAGCAGTGCTCTAGTTCCATCACAGACTTACTTATCCGGCCAAGGCATACTTTTACCATGGAAGTTTTGCAAAAAATGACTGATGTTATTTGCCGTCTGCCGTTTACCTATTCTTTGTGCAGCAGTAAATTGTACGTCAGGTGAATTAACACTGTTTACAAAAACAGTCACAAGATTATTTGCATTTCATGCAGTGAAATATTTGCACACAATAACCCAAATAATAACGCGACCAATCAAGCCGCGTTTAAGGATTCACTGTGTGCAGAAAGGGGGCATTCAAAAATTGCGTGATGTTGTTAGGGGGTTGCTGGTCAGACCAAATCTCACTAAATCTTATGTAACGGAGCGAGGGGATTCTCACTCGTTCCCAATTTTTTATTCATTCTTTATACGTTAAGTTATAGTTACTCCTATAAAAAATATTTCTCAACACACAAAATATACATAACAATTGTTAGATTTTTAGATACATCTGCAATTGATTTGTTTAATGTACATTATTTTAGCATCAGATAATATTATCTACTTTGTATGCTTCAGATCTTGTGAAATAAGAAATAAGGTATTTAATCATAGAATAGTAAAAATCCAGACTCTAGTAGAAAACAGGATTTTTAAAATCTCGCGTTAGATGTAAGGAGGGAGGGAGAAAGAGGCTTGTCGTATCTCACAATACATCACGAAGGGATGGGAGGGGGGCAAAAATTGGCCAAACCGCCTC
Source organism: Copidosoma aretas (assembly GCA_030522625.1). Taxonomy (NCBI): domain Eukaryota; kingdom Metazoa; phylum Arthropoda; class Insecta; order Hymenoptera; family Encyrtidae; genus Copidosoma; species Copidosoma aretas. Next base: position 9,018 of record JAPYYV010011855.1, on the reverse strand, counting down.
TTGCAATTTATGAACACCCCCCCGCCCCAAAAAAAAAACCCCCAAAAAGCAAGAACATTTAACAAGTTATTTATGCAATAAGTGTGGAAAACTTGATTTTTTACACGACTAGTGATAGACTCGTAGAAGTGCCCAAAGTTACCGGTAATGTGATAATATGGCACGAGCTGCATACATCGGCTACGAGCACGAGTCAGTTATACGAGAATCGTCCCACTCGAGTTGCGTACATGATTTGTCGTAATAGTGTGTGGGAAATTAGATTTTCTGCACTAAATACAATGCAGAAAATCTAATTTCACTCACACTATTAAGAAGCATAATACACATAATGGAATGAACTGCACAATAAAAAAGAATGTAATTAATATACATACATGGTCCTACAGTTAGAAGGATATGTATTAACTATGTGGATTCTATACTTTATTCGTTCCATAGCGAGGCTAATTTGGTTTGAGTTAATCAGTATCTAAGTATTCGAACTTACGTTATCATGTACACGAGAAGTGACATCTCCACATTTGAGCCAGATCGGTTAATTTGTTGTAATGCTAATCCAATTCCATCTATACACATAGTAAGGCCACCATCGTTTTTTTTAACGTACTTATACGAATGAACCTGTTCGTTTGTCCAAAAATGAACAAAAATGGACAGGCTCCGATGTCATGGATGCTTTTTGCATGCATTGTACATTTCATAAATACTGATGCATCTATAGGATATTCCGTTGAATACTTCTATTTTCTTATGGACGATTGAACTTGGTGAATAGTATGAGCACGAGGTATCATAGGTGGTAATGGATCCCCAGACCTCATATATTTTTCAGCTAAAGAAGCTCTGTATTGATCAACTGAGCCCACTGCTTTACTATCATCACAAACTTTTTGTCGGGCTTTTCCTCGTAGATAAGAGAGTCCACAAGACTTTCCAGAACCAGGTGTAAAAGAAAATAAAGCAACATCTCCACACTTGCATTCAGCTGGAGAAACGGTGATTAAATTCGTAAAATAAGCGTCAATTTATATAATCACATAAATTTTAGAAAATACAAATATAAATGACATAGCAATAAAGTGAAAGACCTCATAAAAGGGGTACACCAAGGTTCAGGTTTTAAAACTACAATCGTTAGCAGAATGGCTTCATTAAGTAATTTTGCGGAAAGATATCGTGCCACATGAAAAGACGAGCTAACAAAATCAAAATGCGGTAACCTGGTTCTCATGAAGGGGTATTTCGTATACTTCGGATTGTAGTGAAATCACGTCCGACCATGAGAGTGGCAAGGAGACAATGGTATTATGATGTTTCTATTACACTCACATGATGTGATTTCACTGTAATGTCACATCACCACAATGTAACGTTATCTCAGGAACATATAAATACCCCCTCAATTAGCATTGATGCCATAAGCGGATATATATACGTTTTTAGAAGTGTCTTAATAACCGCTGACGCAATTTTTTTTAACTTGGCACAGCATCAATAACATGTTTGTTGGTAAATTATTAGTTTTATGCGCGTTTTTAATTTTAGATCAAAAGGAATAAATATTTTACTAGAAATGTTTTGTACAGCTCCCATTTTATCCTACGTAAGAAACGACGAAAAAAAGAACTTATTAAATTTTTTTCGAAAACTGCTTACGAAATTTTGTTCAAACTTAGTGGATACATAAAGTGATAACCAAGTTATTGGTGATCGAGTTCGCGATATGACTCCCCATTAAGTGATGGAGTAAGTGCTTTTTGTCAATTCAGACAGGATCGGTTGGAAGCAGAAAATACAAATTAAAACAAAGATGGCATTTGTTAGTATTGCCCCGTATTTATAATTCTGTGTGATTTATTATACAATTTAGTTATTTAAAATGAAGTGTGTGTTGTACAATTATTAGCATGTGATTGTTTGTTATCAATTTTTAATTGCTAATGAAGCTTGAAGAGGTTGACAAATCCGTCGACGTATCGTCGCAATACTAACAAAATACAATCTTTGTTTCAATTCGTATTCCGAGCTCTCAACGGATCTTGTCTGAATTGACAAAAACCACTCAATTTATAAAGTGACAGCACATAATTTTCTCAAATTTTGTGTGTCTCAGTGACTTACGCCCCAGCATCCTAAAATTCATTCTCCTTTTAAATTCAATAGATTATTTGTCAAGCCATGCGGTGCAGACCCAGTATATGTATTAAAAGAATAAGAAAGGTATCGTATGAACACGACACAAAAATGAAGCTGAAACTCGTCAACACATCCAAAAGCTAGACAGTCACAATACTTCAAAAATAAAAATTATCGTGTACAATAATTTTTCAAGCCGATTAGAAATTGTACACTGTTATTATGAAATATATATGCAAAATATATTAGAAGGATACCCATTAATGTTTTGGAGAATCAATATGTACGATTTTTTCGATTCAAAATGGTTATAAATACCGTACAAAATTTTATTTATTATTGTGAAATAAATTAAAAATTAGTGAAAGACATTCACTTTTGTAAGAAAGAAATAGAGTTTATGCAAGCAAATTCGAAATTTTGTTTTTCTCGAACATTACCCTAACGATATTTGTAAAGTTGGCTTATATTTGTTATTTTGATATCTAGACTGGTGAGTAAATGCTTTTGTTCAAGCAAAAAATTGGTATTTTAGTCTTTAGGTATTGTGACTGTCTCATAGCTGTATGTGTATAGTAGTTTTAACTTCATTTCTACAAAAGGGCTCACGAAAAATTAGAAAAAAAGAATCTCTCTTTGTTGCCAAATAAGAGGGCTATTGCAGCGCGAAAAAGGTCTTTAAAAATGTAGTGAATAAACATCAATAACTGTAAAAGTGTTAATTAATGCCTATGAAGAATACAATATAAAAGAACAAAATGTAACGTAACCGAGACCAAAATATTAAAAACGATTATGCTGCGCCTTATGTATTTTAGAAATGATTAACAGAAACGAAAATCAATGTGTACATACCCTTAAAAGAACCAGTGCTTCCATCTAATGTAAGGTGATGACTTTTATAATTAAAACCACATTTGAATTTTTATTTTCACAAATGATTGTGTTAAAATACTGTTGCCAAATTCCTGATACAAATATTAAGTATTTTCTTTTTTTTTTCTGCTTCACGTGTATTCTTGTTGTACTCAACTAACTCTGTAATTTCTAAGAATTTTTCTTTCGTAATCAAGAAACTAAATGAATCTTGGACCTTATTATAAAATAAATTATTTACTGCCTTCTTATCTTCTACACTGTCATTATCGGGAAAAACTTCTTCGTTCATGCTGACATTGTTTTCCAGTGGCTCATCTTTAAGTTTTGTCAACACATCATGGCGATTGTTTGTTACAAAAGAGTATAATGTATTAGCTTTGACTTTATATTGCAATTGATCAGAAATTACACTCCAAATATAGTTAGTCTTAGTTACTACGGTAAGCTTGCCATCTTTTGTGCGAATTTATAGTTCTTCTTTGTGAGTTAAAATTTTTTTAACCATTTTGGCACTTGGCACTGTCTACACTGCTCGTCCTTCCATGCATTTTTTATTAGATTCCGTGTAAAAATATTTATTACGTTTTGTATAAACAAATATTTTAGTATGCTGTCGTACAGTTTCAGGAGTCTGTAAGTATATAGTGTAATTTAATTGTAATTAATCAAACCAATAAAACTAAAATAAATATAATCTAAATAAAATTGTTTGCTACTTTCAAATAAACCATCGATCTGAAAACCATAATCTGCGTATATTACCAAACATAATCGAAAAATTGAGTAATCTCACTTTATTATATGTATAAGCTATGATACACAAACACACACACACTTACATAAATACACACAAGTATATGTATGTATAAATAATAATTTATCAATATTACAATTTATAAATGATCTATATCTATATATAAATTACACATATATAACTTAATATTTATTGTACATATAAATATAAATACATACAGTGAGTGATGCCAGACGGAGGACTATAGTCGCACATGCGCAGAAGATAGTTGATGCTATTGGCTTAAGCCGGCGGTGCACAGTGGGAGATTCTGCTCTTTTTTTGTTCAAAATCGTAAATCTCGAGACAGAAGATACAATTGACTTGATTCTTTTTTTATTTCACAGATACGATGATAAGACTTGCAGGAAAAATACATCCGAGGACCTACTATTGTTATAAGCAATTATAATTTTGCATAAAATGTAAAACAAATTCTTAAAATCGCAGAAATACCATATAAATAAAAATGTACACAAAAAATCATCTTGAAAATTGGTACGCATCAGTTTTTGTGGTCGCTGATTACGAATAAGGGGTTATTTTCTAGAAATTGAAAATGGCGGATCCAACCCCTTATTCGTGATCAGCGACCACAAAAACCCCTATAGAGCACTTTTTATCGAATAGTAAAAGTAAAAAAAATTTCATGTCCGCCATTTCGGATCCAACCCCTTATTCGTGATCAACGACCACAAAAACCCCTGCAGAGCACTTTTTATCGAATAGTAAAAGTAAAAAAAATTGTATGTCCGCCATTTTGGATCCGCCATTTTCAATTTCTAAAAAATAAGTCCTTATTCGTTATTAGCGACCACAAAAACTGATGCGTACCAATTTTCTAGATGATTTTTTGTGTACTTTTTTATTTATAAGGTATTTCTGCGTTTTTAAAAATTTTTGTTACAGTTTGTGAAAAATTATAATTGTTTATAACAATAGTGGGTCCTCGGCTGTATTTTTCCTGCTAGTCTTATCATCGTATCTGAGAGATAAAAAAAAATCAAGTCAATTACTGTCTTCTGTCTCGAGATTTACGATTTTTAACAAAAAAAAGAGCAGAATCTCCCACTGTGCAGCGGGGACGGCAGGCGGCACAAAAGAGTCACTCCCCCTACCCTAGCTTGGTCTACCACGTATATCTATATGTGGTCATGACTTCAGTCACTTCAGATGTTTCAACCTAACGCAACGTTGCCATATGTTCGTGAGTGAGAAAAATATCGACTGCTATCACATTCAATATTTTACAATATCAATAAATAATCGTTTAAGAAGTTCTGAACCACTGAAAAAAAAATTAACTCACATTCTTGAGCAATTGATGAATGAAATATTGAAATTATTTGAAAATCTGATATTTAGAAGTACCTTCAAAAAAATAGGAAAGTATAAGGTTCGGTACGATTTCATGAATTCCTATAAGAGCACGTGTTAAAAAATATATTCATCTCTCAGCTCACAGGTTCTAAATCGGTTTGAAACTTTACCAGTCGTTTTGTACAACATTAAATAATTTATTTGTAAAGTTTCATCAGAATCTGATCATTTTCATTTTGGGAGATAACTCCCTTAAATTTTTAGCCCTAAATATTACTTACAGCGTAAGTTATTAAGTTTTGAAAAAATGGGCCAAATGACGGTTTTAGATGATTTACAAAAAAACGGCTAGACCAATTAGATCCCACCATGACTCATTTTGTTCATTTATAAATAGCGCATCGCTTTTATCCGACACTTTCTTTTGTACCACGTACAGTTTTTCTTCTAGAGCCGAAAAAATGTTTTAGCCATTTTTACCATTTTTTAGGGCCTGTGCCGGAATTTTTAGCTGCTTTCTTGTAGTGCAATTTATTCAAATTGTCGTAAACTATTAGCTAATTTTTTTCTAGCCTAATAGGAGTCTCCGTGTTCGAAAATCTAATTCTGCCATACTACAATGCAAACTTGTCGTGAGCCACAAAAAATTATTTTCTACCTTAGCTACACGTTCGCGAGACCGTTTCTCGTCTGTTGCTTGTCTGTTTGACCGACACTAACGATAGATTGACAGAATAACTGGCCAATGAGCGTCAATTATCGAGAAACGGTCTCACAGAGACGTAAGTGGCTTTAATGAAGGTTCTTTGACGAATTATTAACCTTCAAATTGATCTTTAAAAAATGAATAAAAAATTATTTTTGCTGGTCAACCGTGCTATTCCATAGTAATTTTTGTATTTTTTCACCTTGATGTTTTAGGTGCCAAGTCGCGGTAAGGCGCTAAAGTCAGCGTGCACCTAGCCTATTAACACGCACTCAATTTTATGGTACACTGGACGGCCGATTCAACGATTTAAGGTAGTTTATGCAAAAGGTGCGGTGGATCTGCGATGCGCGACGATCGTTGTGTGTACGAGCGAGCGGCGCGAGGCACGGCGTGAAGTATGGTACATATACGAATAAGCGAATACTCACTTTTTCAACGACGATTCCTACTTGAGCAGTGCCCTAGTGCCCTGTTGCGTGTCAAATAATGAATGTGCGAGCGGTAAAATTAGTTTGTTTAGCGTGCCAGACGATGTAAGTTTACGTGCTGCGTGGGAACGAGCGATTCCAGGAGTTACGAATTTACGAAAAATAAGCTTGTGATAAATTAAGTAATTCCCTGATAAATAGTGCAACTGCGAAGAGACTTCTGGTTTGATTAAGCACCTGTATTCAATAAAATAAATACAATGTGAATTATTTGCAAGTTAGTTACATCGATAAAAATCGATTTTTAACTAATTGTTAGTTAACTTCCAATAAAAAAAATTTACTCCAATTCTCAAGTAAAAATCCCTTGGAAAATCCAAACCAGTGCCTATGAAAACTATGAAAACGATTATATCGGAATCAATTCATTAAAAATTGTTTGTAATCAATTTTACATAAATAAATAATCTAATAATTGTTTATTTGATAGTTAACACTTACTGTCCCCTGGATTATGGGGCTTAGAGGAATAGTGTTGAGTGGTTTTTGGTGTTTAAGAGCTCGTGTTATACGGACATGTGGTTTAACTACCTTTTGATCGATAAACATATATTTTACAATTAATTTTTAAAAACTTTTGATTGAAAATGTATGCACGATTTTTTAAGTGAGAATCTGTATTAGTACCTATGAAAACCTCAAAAACGATAGTAACGTATGTCAGAAGAATTAGTACAGTAATTTGCACATAAATAAATAATGTAATAATTATTAACTAAGTGTCCCCTGGGTTATGGGGTTTAGGGGATTTGGATTAAGGGGTTCTTAGGGTTTAAAACTCGTGTTATAGGGTTATCGGGTTTTAATTGCTTGGATTATATTTTGTGTATTTTTTAATTTCGCGCTGACCACTTTTGGGAACACTGTAGACCAAATCTTACCTCTCGCCGCTTGCTACGGACAACGATCGTCACGCACCACAAACGGTGGCCACTTTTTGAAGCGAGCCCGAGCGCTTTAAGAGCTACACCCCCTCCACTCGAGTTTCCAGACCTGTATGTACGACCGTGCTTAAAGCTCAAAACCTTAATTCTAAAGGGCAAAACGCACATTGAACCTGTACAAATCTCTCTCGCTGTTGCCTATATATATATTTGTTTACTTACCTATGTATAGATAACAGCGGGAAAGATGTGTACAGGTTAAATGTCCATTATCGCAACGAAAACGTGTTATCTGCAGGCTTTTGCCGTAATACGATCGTTGTAAGCGTAAAATAAATAATAACCGATACGTCCCCATAGGGCCTGTGTTAATTTTTCCCCCAATCGGCTGTATAAATCGCGAGAGTCATGTGACATGTTCGGATCCCAATACGTTGGTACCTACTCCGACCCCTACTTAACTAACCGACCGTGTGTTTGCACATGTAAACATAGTAATTAATCAGCTGATCGCTGATTGAGTGGGAAAAATGCAGGACAATATGCTCCAAAACAGCAATCAGCTGATTAACTATGTTTACATATGCGAACACACAGACGGTTAGTTAGGTAGGGGTGGGGGTAGGTCCCAACTTAAAAATTAAGCGTAACAGCATTTCCGAATAGATCCTCTGCGGTGCCGAGGCCCGCGTGGCGTGCGCCTTCTCTCTCGTACACACACACATAGCCTTGGTTACATACATTAATTCATCTTTGTAATACTCTGTATTCATATATAGTTACTAAGGATACGGGGGGCAGCGGTAGAGTAGCAGTTCTTTCGTTATCGGACGATAAGTAGCGTCAGCCGCAGCTAGTAATTGGATGGGTGACCGTTCGAGTCCGGTCGTTCTCTCACTATCGCTGTTTTTTCCAGAGACCTATTAACTGTTTCTATTGCGTTGTGGATTCCGTGAGCGAAAAATATGCAGGAATTCAGTCGTAGTGCCTATGCCCAGACGTGGACATGGGCTCCCGGTCAGAACTCAGGCAATACACCGGGCCGTTCCGGGCTGGGTTTTTCCCGAGTGGTTTCCCCAGCCCACAGGACAAGTCCTGAGCGAATGCGGAGCGGTTATTATTCGTCAACCCGTATCCCATCCCTCTTCCTTCCCTCTCCCAAGTGCTGAGTGCCCTGGGTAGTGCATTTTTCATTAAGAGCTGGGCGTATAGCACTAATAAAAAAAAAATTGTATTGCTACCACTTATACACCCCATTCCTATTTTCCTTCTTCTTCCCTCTACTTGACTGAGTGCTGGCATGCGCGTAGTATTGCACATGCGCAGAAAAGAGTTGTTGGCACGCGGCACGAAAGAGTATCTCCCCCTACTCTTGCCTGGTCTATCATGTATATATATACTAGTGGGGCTTCGCCCCCTGCGCGCTCCGCGCGCCAACACCCATATTTCAATATTTTTATTCTCGTGTCTGAATGATAAATAAAAAAAATTATTTTTTAATTCACATTTATGCGTACAAACATAGATAACAAAAGCGATCTCATAAAAATTGGCTGAAAATTCAAATAAATATAGTCAATATATAAAATGAGTTTACTGTTTTATCAAATAATTGTTAATAATTTAATACTGCTAATGACTCTAATTGATATTTAAGGTTAATATTAATTCATATGTATGAGTATACAATATTTACGCAATCATTAATATTACAGTAATAGTTATGGCCTTTGTTTGTTATTCTTGGTCACTTTAGAATCAATTATGGATATAAGTTTATTATAAGATATCATTTTGAAATTCTTT
>JAPYYV010011854.1:0-10573 GCA_030522625.1 Copidosoma aretas | reverse complement strand
GAAAAAATCCTGCACCGACCGGGATTCGAACCCTCGCCCCACTTGAGCAGCCGTACCTTAGACTTGCGCCTTAGCCAACTGTGCTACGACTGCTCCTAATATACCATTTATTATTTAATAAACTACTGCTTAACAAGCAGTATTATCTAAACGCAACGTGATACTACATAGTACCGAACAGAAATACCGACAATGAGACACTTTTCCGTGCTGAATTAGAAGTCACTTTTATTTGCGAAATATATGGCTTTCCTTCTTTTCCGTACATGCATAATAGGTTACTATACGTACTACATTCGGGTATCGAGTTAGATTTCATTTAAACCCCTACTTATTGTTACAACCATAATGAGAACATTCGAATTTTAACTGTTTACTGATATTTGTACATGCTAGTAGTTGTAACTTCTAGAAATGTTCAAATAGCCTGTATTTTATGGTTTACGTCTCATAATTATTAGATACTTTTATGTCAATAGAACTAAAAAAATATTTGTTTAGTACCCAAATCGTTGTACTTTAAATTACAGACTTTTCTGTGAACGGTTATTTTAATTCCCTAACTTGAATAAAAAACATGTAACATATTAGCTAATATACAAAAAAATTTGGCCCCAAAGAATACATCATAAGCTTGAAACCGACCACCTACAGAGTTTCTGTACAATTTTTTTTATTCTTATTATTTACATTTACATTTATAAACTTATATTAGAAAATAGATTTCTCTAAAATTTACTAAATTTAAGGCCTGAAATTTGATTTAGTTGTCGTTTAAAAGTGACAGTTTCTGTCTGCTCTATGGTACTTGAGGAGGTTCATTCCAAAACCAAAGATAATGAGAAAGTTATGAAAACTTTTAAAATCCGTTAATTATATTGTCATACGATTCTTGCTAAAATTTTAGAGCAATTGACAGTACAGCGTTTGAGTAAATCAAATCCAAATTTTTAATATTTACCATACGTTCTTATAAGCTAAACGAAATACCTCCCAGTAAATCTTATGTGTCATTGGTTATAACAATCAGATAGTTATAGATATCATATTTTGTTTAGAGCGTATTCAATTATAAAAATATTAACATTAAAAAGCTAAAGGCACATTGTAGTTCCGGAGAACTTCACACAAAAGTAAGCAAATTATGAGACGCTCTTACGTTGACTGTATGGAAGACAAGCGAGCAATATCTGCTCTTAGCTCGTTATTATACTTAGACGTGCTCTATATTGCGTGCCATACTATACTATGGCATGAACATACGTTATGCGTTCTTTCCTATACAGCTGTCCTATTTCTTCTTACGCAATTGCGCTAAAGTTTTCCACTTTGGAAAACTAATACTCTAAATTTTTACCGCTAAGATTTTCGAGACTTAGTATTCAGTTTACAGATTAAATTAGTTGCAAAATATTTTTTTTCCAAAAAATCGTCAGATTCGTTTCAAAGGTATAAACGATTACGTTTACAATTAAAGCCGAATCAGACGCTTCTATATGAAGAGTTCTCCTTTTATTTTTAACTTTTCAGAGTACCAAAGATTAGAAAGATCTTTTCGTCGGTTACACCGTCTTGGAACAACGAAATAAGTTCCAACAAAGCTTTTTTTTTTCGTCTTGACCGGTTGCATCCAGAATAGCTTACAGGACACCCAAAATTTTCACCCTGGATGAGCTACAGCGAGGAGAACGCGGCTACGCAAAAATCATGCCCCTACTATTCTCGCTACTCTTTCAACTGTTCTGGACAAAATTACAGTATCAGTTTAGAAATTGAAAGCGTGTGAAAATACCTTTGATCTAAACCCTGCTTAAATCTAAATTTTATACAAAAAATCATGTGATTTATGAAATTGCTGGTTTTTTAAAGTATTTTTTATTTGCCTGTAAATGCCGTCCTGTTCATAATTTTTTACTTAACCAGGGCTTTAATCGAAGTTTTTTTACGCGCTTTCGATTGATTTTTGAAGTATTAATGTTACTTTATTCTGAACAGAGCTACAGGTAAAAGAGTAAAGGCGTGATTTTTGCAAAAATTAGATTCTTGCGTGGCTGCGTTCTCCTTGCTGTAACTCTTTCCAGGGAGAAAATTGTTGATGTCCCGCAGGCCGTTTCAAATGCACCTGGTCAAGACAAAGAAAATGAGCCCTATTGGAACTCTTTTCATTGGTCCTAGATGGTGTAACACACGAAAAGATCTTTCCAACTTTTGGTACCTTAAAAAGTGAAAAATGAAAGGAGAATTCCTCATATCATCTCCTATGTTAAAAGTTTAAAATTATTATATTAATACCTTCAAAACTACACCACTGGTCCTCTCAATTTTGGCTGGTAATGAATATTATTAATCTTGAGCCATACATAATATTTGAGAAAAAATGTGGAAAAAAAATATCTTTGCTTTACCACTACCTGAACACAGTATTTCAAAAGATCTCGCTTACTACCCAACGATGAACCTCCTTAAGCAGGAGCTGTACAAAAATAAAAGTTGGATTATAGTGTTGGAACTTACAGATTTTGAAAACTAGATTAAAAAGAACCTACACTCTGAATTTTAGCATTGGTCGATATGGAAAATTCGAGATAAAGTTGATCAAAATTTGAATTTTTTACATTAACCTAATGGAAGCAATATGTATATTTTATCAGAAGTGGTTGTTTACATAGCAAGATGATGGAATAGGTAAACAAATAACTGAAGACTTATAGTTCGCATAATAATCTTTTCAATGTAGGTGAAAAAAAACATTTAAAACAACTTTTTCAAAGATATTCAAGTGAACGTAAACATACAGTCTGCCTTTCTTTGCTAAATACATGTGTAGCATCGGCTATTGTTGACTCGCTGTTTTACGCAGAGCAATACATTCTTATAAGATAAATTTTAGATATTTTTTTAATAAATATTTATATTCTTGAGACATAAAAAACAGTACTGTATTAAATGTAAGTATTTTTTACTTCTATAAAATTAGTAAAAGACTTGTTGATTAAAGTCCTCTCTTCAGGTTTTAATTTTCCTCTGTTAAACAATATGACAGTTTAATCATTTAAAAATTTTGTGAAAAACAAGAATTATATACTAGTTTTTATAAGTTTATTCATCAACATTGCTTTAAAAAGAATATGATGAACATCGTTGTTAGTCTAGTAACCTACGTAGTAGGTAAACAGCTTTTTCAAAGTGATTTAATGGTTTTGAAAAATGTGGAGGAGCACTAAAACTTTAAACTATGACTATTTAGAATTTCAATGAACTAATAATTTCTTATAATATTTTATTTCAGTGTTTTTTTGTCCATGTAACGATACATTTTGAAGTGTCAACACGGAATTGTATGGAGAGCAACTGATGTAGGCTTACATTTTTTAGAAAAAAGTAAATTGCAGAAAGTGAATACGTACAGAAAACAACACATTGCTAAAAAATGCTTCTAGAATTCAGAAGAGATTGGTACCTTGAATAACATAGATCAATACGAATTATTGAAAAATATTTATGCCTATGTGCGCTCGTGACTACTGTACTAAATGCATAGATAACAAGTCTTGATAATACATTAAGTAACGATACATCGAACAAATACGAATTCTCCGTAATCTAGAAAGCAAATATTTTTCTGCTATTTTCGTACAACTTTTTTTAACACAGAGGCTTCTGGAAACCTCCCGCATACTTTTACACCCACGCATAACCCAATAACCTAATTAATCCTCCTCATACCTTTATTTTATTTGATTAAAACATTTAAACATTTGATGGAAGCCTTCTTCTTGGGAATTAGCTTAAGGGTTGGTTTTCATCCTTTTCGAGTGATTTGCCACAAAAAACCTTAATCAGATTTTATACTGATAGTGAGTATTTTAAGTAACTACTCAAAAACTTTTCAAAAACATCAAAGTTTGGGAAAAAATATGTAGTAATATTTATAAATAATTAGAAATATATCAACTTGTTATTATGTGTTAAAAATGGTTTTCCCAATATTTAAAATTGTTGAACGATTTTCGGATAGAGAACACAGTGTTAGAACGCATTCTTGGTTGCTCACTAATAAGAAATTGTTCTATAAATATTGACTTGAAACCAAGATATTAAAAAAAAGCCTTCTCCTTAGGGGTGAATTTAGGGATAGCTGTCATTCTTTTAAGGTGGTCCGCACCACAGATATTGACTAGTATTTATTATCATTATTTCAAGCCTATACACGATAGTTTTGATGAAAACTGGACGTTTGGGAAGCAATACGTAATTTATCTATGTAAGGGGTGGTTAACCCTGTTCAGGGGCATCTTCACGAAAAATACCAAGGCACGTATATTTTGATTTCTCGTACAATGTACATAAATTATTGTTTTTTATTTTGTTTATTCAATATTATGTTGATAAATGTGCTAAAAATGTATACTTTTACCCCTAAAAAATAGGGAAAACAAAGTTTTTGGTCTAAATCACTATGGATTACTTAAGATTCTTATTTTATCAATATTTAATTTTTGTATCGAACAATCTTGAACAGAAGACGAGATATTCATGAAAATACAATTTTTTGGTGAATTTTAGGGATGGTTTCCCCTCTTTTACACTGCACTAGGGAGTTCCACCCCCTGCGCGCCTCGCGAGTCATCCCTAAATTTGATCAAACATAATTATTTTCAAGATTGCGAAAAAAATGAAATAATTAGATTATTTGTAATATACATTTATTATATTTATTAAATCTACAAATAAAAATCACTCTTTATTCATTTTTCAAAATCTCATTTTCAAATTTACCCGCTGTTGGCCAGTCTCAATAGCCAATACCGCAACGAATAAGAAGGCTTTTGTTACGTGACAATCAATCTTTTATCCTAAGATATGTGCCGGTAAACAAAACACATTTCTAAAATTTTTTAGTTTTCCACAAAATCCCAAAGTTTTATCAAATTTGGCTTATGACACCTTGTGAGTGTCCCTTGTTATTATCTTGATGTGAACTAAAAAAATGCATCTTACTTGGCTATATCTGGATGATGTCAAATCAACCTTAATAATAAATCTGCTGAGTCAAAACGAAGGGCAAGGTGTGTGAGAAGCTCTTGATTTCGCGGAGAGCTGAAAGAAATTATTGTTCCTTATCATGTATTTGTTTGATATAATACCATAAAAAAAAGTTTAGTGCATGATACCTGTATAACTGCTTGTAAGGTATGATTTTTTAAATTAATAATCTAACCACATTTCGTAGGCTGTCAATATCTTAAAAATTATTCTACAGTCTACTGTACTAGGAGATAGGACGAACTAACTAATTGTTAGGTATTGTTATCGTTATTTAAATAAAAAAAATTTTTTTCTGTTACAGTTTTGTCAGCATGCTCCTGGCCATCACGTGAGTAAAAATCGTTGTTACACTGTTACAGACTGGTAATTGTTAACTATAATTTCGAATACTTTTTTAGGAGATAAAGGAGGCTTGCATGGTAAGAGAATTTATCCATACATTAAAGAAATTTTAGTCCCTAGAAAAATTGAGGTATATTGAATTTTTTAAAACAAAATTACTAATTAATTTTTATTTTATTCTTTTAACTTTCTTACTTCTTATAAATTCTTTAATGCTTCTGTCACACAATATAGTATGTATAGGGAGTTATCCATATGCACAAAGTAACTGAAATGCCCTGATTTTTTGTTTTGTTTTATAACAGCCTTTACTGTTTACCCTTATCTGTAACGTACAACTTATTATTATGGCTCATCCGTAATTTTAAGCAAAACCAGCATCAAGCGTTGAAAGCCTATTCAACTTGTCATTACTAATATATTTTTATTTAAGGCAGAATTCGAACTTTTGCATGCCTTTGACATTATGGAGGGCACCTATGGAGATGAAGGCCCTAATGTGATACGATCAGGTGATCATTATTTTTGGAAGTTAGAGAGGTGTTCTATGGATAATCTGTTATGTTCGTAACGGAAACGGATTAATGCTAGTCTGTATAAAAGTTTAAATAAATAAATACGCAGCAAATCATCAGTCGTTTAAATAGTTGGTTAAATTTTATGTTATGGAGGGAATATACGTTATGCAGTTGGAATAAGCTAATTAAGCTGCAATAGACTTTTTTTCTTATTACAATGGTTTATTTTCCAATTTTTAGCGAATATCTTTGAATTTTTTCATACTTATGGGCATTACCATTTAATTTTTATTTTCAATGAATACATTTTTTTTCTCAAATCTGTTTTGATTTATTTCCTTATATATGAATAATATGTACAAGCTAGAATACTGTTTGAATTTTTTTTGGCCCCTAAAAAAGATTTGATTGTTCTAAAGTAGCGAGGGGTAGTAGGAAGAGCAACTTTTCGAAAAGGCGTCTCGGCACGCCTGCCTTCTTTTTCTTTCGCTTAGGCTCCTTATCTTCTTATTGGCAAATCTTATCTTACCTCACAAGGAAAATTTAAATCGATTACCACTACAGGTCAACGAAAAGCTGAGGAGGTGGTAAGGTTGACTACCTCCACGTGTGGTAGTAATGATCTCAAGGTGATGAGGCACAAGGTTGGAGATCAAAGTGGTGGTCATCAAGCCACCACACTCCAATATTCGATCTTCCTAATAAAGTTGTAATGCGACTTTCTCTACGCCGATCATCCTCGTACAAGGTACACCATTAAAGGGCACTGTATTTCCGAAATCATTAATAGAAGGGATAACGATGACGACAATGACGATGATGAAATATAATCAAGACCCTCCACGTCAACAAACGGAATTCACTCACAGACAGAACTTGTAATCGTCTTTACGGGAATAGTGAGCTAGGATGCGGAAGTTGGTGCAATTTAACACCGGAACTATCTCCAATACAGATGCAATACGCCACTTATCGATTGGTAATATAACTCACTAGTATGCGCGATTTTTTTCATTGTACGCAAACTTAACTGCTTATTATTAGTATAAATAAGGCTACAAACAACTATTTTTATTAACAAACTTGGACAATAATACAATAATAACAGACCATATTTAAAAACAAACATTATGCCTGTTTATTTTTTAATAATGTTTATTGTTATTAATAATGCCGTTCCAGTATTTTTTTTTTACTTTCAGAGTTAAGGATTTCTTAATTTATATTCAACATAATAAGCAGAATTTTTAAAAATAGTTCGTACAAGTTGATTTAACGCACCATTGTATGAAAAGCATACAGTCAGTGCTGGGAACAAATTACGCCCAGACTTAGAAACTCTCCAGAACTAAACTTCCAGACGTAAAAAACATAATTATTTATGTAAAGCCCCAGTAATATTTCACGGAGAACAGACCTACTATCTTGATTCTGTCGGTACTGCCGGTTTTTTCATTAAGCGGTCGAATCCGTTGATCGGTTAACAACAGAGTATCATGGATCGATGAAGCAGATTACCATGCTGAAGAATTTGTTGAAAATGAATAGGAAACTATTTAAATATACGTTTCAATGGTTGATGATGAGAAAAATACTCAATTGATACAATTATAATTTATAACATAAGAACTAATACCAGGGGACCCAGAGTGCTCAACTTTCTCATGTTAATAACATTACTAATAATAAGATGAGAACTAATACCAAGTGATCCAGAGTGCTGACTTTAGTCGAGTATCAATTAATAACATTATTACCTCTCGCATAAAAACTAATACCAGGTAACCCAGATCTCTGACATAACTAGCGTTTTAATAAATGACATTATTTTTCATAATACAAGAACTAACAACAGGTGATTAGGAGCACACAATTCTCTCGCGTTTTAATTAATAAAATGATGATAAATACCATAAAAACTACTACTAGGTGACCCAGAGCGCTAACTTTCCTCGCGTTTCAATTAAAAACATAATTATTAATAACATAAGAACTAATACCAGGATATCCCAAACGCTGACTTTCTTTGCGTTTTAGAAATATTTTATTTCATAAAATAAGAACAAACACCAGGTGACCCAAAGCGCTCAATTTTCTCGCTTTTCAATTGAGGACAGTATTATTAATAATACAAGAAATAAAACCAGCTATCCCAGAGCACTCAATTTTCTCATGCTATAATTATGCACATTATTAATAATGACATGAAAACTAATACTATAGGTGACCCAGAGTGCTGACTTTCCTCGTGTTTTATATAATAACATTAATATTAATATTATAAGGACTAAAACCAGGTAACCCGAACCACTCAATTTCCTCGAGTCTTAATTTATAACATTATTATAAGTATTATAAAAACTAATACTAGGTGACCCAAAGCGCTGACTTTCCTCGCTTTTTAATTAATAACATTATTTTGAATAATATAAAAACTAATACTAGGTATTGCAAAGCGCTAAATTTTCTCGCATTTGAATTAATGACATTATTATTAAAATATAATAACTAAAACCAATCTAGCCCGGGGCGATCAATTTTCACGCGTCTTAATTAATGACATCAATATTAATAACATAAAAATCAATACCAGGCCACCAAGAGCTCGCTGACTTACCTAGCGTTTTAATCATTTATATTATTAATAATAACATAAGAACTAAAACCAGCTAACCCAGAGCGCCAAACTTCCTCATGTTTCAATAAAATCCATCATTATTAATAACATAAGTACTTATACCAGTGGACCCAAAGGGCTGATATCTTACGTGTTTAAATTAAAAAAATTATCATTAATAACCTAAGAACTAATACCAGGTGACTCAGGGCACTCACTTTTCTCTATTCTTAAATAATAAAATTATTCATAATAATACATACAAGAAGAAACAACAAGTGATTAGGAGCACACAATTCTCTCGCGACAAAATTAGTGAAATTATTATAAATTACATAAGACATAATACCAGGTGACCCTGAGTGCTGACTTTACTTGCGTTTTAATTTATAACATTAATATTGATAACATAAGAACTAATACCAGGTGACCCAAACCGCTACATATTCTTGCGTTTTGATTAATTACAATATCATTAAAAAAATAAGAACTAATCCTAGGTGAGGCAAAGCGCTTCTTTTTCTAGCATTTTAATTGATGACATTACTATTAATGAGATAAGAACTAAGACCAGCTAGCCCAAGGCACTTAACATTCTTATGTATTAATTAAGAAAATTATTATTATTGGCATAACACCTTATGTTGAACCAATACCAAGTGACCGTGACTGCTCAATTTTCTCGCGTTTTAATTATTGACATTATTACTAACAACATAAGAACTAAATCCAGAGAACCCAGAGCGATAAACTTTCTCATGTTTGAATTAATAACATTATTATTTATAACATAACAACTTATAGCCGTTGACTCAGAGCGCTGACTTTTCTGGGATTTAAATTATTAACATAATAACAATAATAACATGAGATATAATACTAGGTATCCCAAACTGTTCAATTTTCTTTCATTTAAATTGAAACATTATTATTGATTTAATAAGAACTTATACCAGGTGACCCAGAGAGTTGGCTTTCCTCGCATTTGATATAATAACATCATGATTAATAGCAAAAAAATCAATACTAGGTGGTCCAAACTGCTCAATTTTCTCGCTTTTCAATTATTGGCATTATTAATAATAACATAAGAACTAAAACAAGCTAACACAGAGGGCTCAAATTTTTCATGTTTGAATCATTAACATTTTCATTAATAACAAAAGAACTAATCAGATGACCTAAGGGGCTGACATTTTAGGCTTTTCAATTAATAACCTAAGAACTACCATACTTGTGGAAATCACGTGATTTACACGTGATTATCATGTGAGTATAGGGTAATTATGACGTAATAATCATGTAATAATCTCGCAAGAAATTTGGCCAATTTCTCACGTTATAATCACGTGGCTATCACGGGATTTCTGTTGTATTTAAAAAAATTACGCTGTCTCGACTGTACCTTTTTTTTAGTTTAGTTGAATATAATTTTGGGAATTCGTTGTCCAACCCATTTTGGTTTAAGAATAGAATATCACCAGGTAGGTAACGTCATAAAAAATCTTATCTACAAGACGTCCCCAAGTTGGCGGCTCACAAAAAAATAGCAGACAAGAACTTATATAAGAAATTACATAAGACTTTATATACGAACTTACGCTTGCATTTCGACTAAGTTCTTATATAAGTTCTTATCTAAGGATTTAGGATCGTAAGCCCGGCTCATTTTGACGACAACTGCTATCTTTATTTGGCAATAACAATGGTTAACCATGACAAAAACCACTAATACAAGTAAAAAGTGTTAATGGAACCACAATATAACAAATATATTCTCGAAATTTGGGAAAGATTAAGACCAACTGAAGTTGTAAACATTCAAAGTTAGTAAACATCCGAAATTCCAAACTTTCAGAAATTTGTCACTTATTTTAAATTTTTTCGTTGGAAAGTTTATAGGTCACTTGAGCTTTCCCCTCTAAGTAACCAAGTTTAAGTTATAAGAGTTTTAAACACCAATAATACTTTTGTCGACTGTAAATGTTGAAACAAGACAAATATTTATATCGGTCTTACAGTCAAATTAATAAACAAACATTAATAT